>CAKOAT010708486.1:270775-324921 GCA_932364175.1 Eruca vesicaria subsp. sativa | reverse complement strand
ATAAAAATGTGATTTTTTTTTTGAGAAATTATATTATATAAGTAAAATATAATTTATATTTTTTTGCTGTAATTGTATGATATTATAATCAAATAAATATACTAAAAAAATATTTCCATAATACTAATTATAATTGTTTTGCCAATTAAAGATATATTAGTTTATGTTACTTAATTATTTTATGTAATAATCTAATAAAATAGATAGATATATCAAAAAATAATTAATTTGAAAATATATTTTATTGTTTGAATTATTTTTAAAGAAAAATATTTCTTTTCTAATATCAAGATTATTTTTATGAACTTTTTTAATGAAAACACATTATATACAAATATTTTTTTCATCTAAGAAGATATAGATATAAAGTATTTTATTACTTAAAAGTATAATTTATGTTATTTAAAAATATATTTAAGTTAAATATTACTATTTTGTAAACTTTCTTTTTTTTATGAAACCATATTATATATATACTTATTTTCGTTTTAAATAGTTTTGTAAATTTTATAAATATTTCCTTTTTATTTTATATTGTTATTTGGAAGATTTTAAAAAGGAAATAATAATATTTAAATATATTTTTAATTCATTAAGGGTATCATAGTAATCAACCAGCGTGAGAGTTAACGTGAGCGCGACACCTAAGAAAATGACTTCTCAAATAATATTATAGAGATAATTGGCATGTCACATTCATATTAATTAGAAAATTTTAAGAACTAAGCTCAATATAATCTCTTATAATTATATTTTCATTAAAAAAATTCAAAAGGAAAATTTCTAAAAAGATTACTACTAATTTTGTTTTAATTTGTTTTTACTATTAAATAATTTTAAAAGTAGTTATTTCAAGTTTCGTTTTTATTATCTCATTATATATATTTTTAATCATTATATATTTAAATGCATGTCACAATATTAGTAGGAATATTATTAACAAACAATCTTGTGCAATTATCTCTTTGATTTATGATTTTTAAAAAGAAAAATTACTGTTAAATAATATTTATAATTTCTTTTTAATAAGATTCGTTTTTGTTAATATGTTGTTATATATATATTTTTAATTATGAGATATATTAACACATGCCACAATCTTAAATATATACTTGCTATGTGTCGCAATTGTATTATTTAGTAACTTTGATGAACCAAGATTTATATAATAAGATATGCAGAAATAAAAGTACAAACTAGAAACTAACACATGGATATTCACGTCTTTTTTCTCTCCAAATCCTTTTTCTTCTCAAAGTGTGTTGGATAATTCTAAATTTGTGAAAACTTAACACATTATTAAATATTTAACATGTTAAGAGATAAACATAATAAGAAAATCTAAAAAAGAAAAAAAAAGTTTTCTATTAGATTATATTTATGTTTTCTACTTCTAACATGTTAAAGGAAATGTATTGCAGATAACTAGAGGTATATAAAGAAGTGTTCCATAAAATCTAAGAGGGAATTGTCTTGCATAGTAACAGAGATATATGGAGAGGTATACCATAAGATGTAAGAGAACAGATTATAAGAGATCTAAGAAAAATATTAAAAACTTTAATTTTGAATAGTTTTTAAAGGTAATAAAAAATTGTTCTTATAATTTGAAAGTGCAATGTTTAGTGGAAAAAAATTTCTTTTACCACTCTACTAGATTTTGATCCACGCAATTGTGCAAGTGTTTTTTTCAAATTGAATTGAAAAAGTTGTAAACTATGTGAGTTACGTATTTAGGTTTTGCATGGTGAAACAATTAAATTGATATCTTAGATAAGTAACTTCTAATTTATCTTAGATAAATAACTTCTAATTTGATAATTCTATACAAAGCATAAAATTTTGTAGTGTTTTTGTTTGTAGAATATATTCACTTTTTCTAATATATGACGTTTTTGAGAATTATTTTCATTTCAAATTAGATGACATTTTCAAATTTTAATGCAAGTTTATTCATCTTTTTCTTTTTATATAACTTTTTATATTCTCCCGTTAGCGTTACTATTTGTTGAATTATGATTAAGTGAATATTTAATGATGTTTTGGTTAGATAAAATAGAAAAACAAATTCTTTAATTTGTCAGAACAAATCAAATTTCAAAGTAAGAAAACGATTTAGTGTAATTTAGTTCATTATATATATTAGTACGTCTATTTTTGTAAATACAATTCACTCTATTATATAGATTACAATTTATTTATATGTCAAATTATTTTTCAATTTTGACTTAACGTTTGAACAACATTCTATATAATGATATTAAATATATTATTAAATATATTTAATTTAGTTATATGATTATAAATGAATTCTATTATATGTTTTAGAATGGTTAATTTGATTAAAAAATGTTAATAATATTAAAGAACAATCACATATTGTGATATCTTTTTGACATCATCAAAATAATAACATTAATCATATGTTATGGTTGCATAACATAATACTAAAAATAATATACACAATCATATGTATATATAATCATATATTATGATTGCATAACATATGATTTTTTTTTGTTAGTTAATGACCTAAAAAATAATTATAAATGGTGTTAATAATTATTAGATTAATAGGTTAGAATACTTTTATAAATCAGTTGGTATATTTAATTATATTTAACTTATTGGTTTTAAATACAGATTTTTATTTTAGTATAGTAATAAGGTATTAATAAGATATATTCTCTTTAAATATAGCATATTATTGGTTTATTAAGATATTAATAAGAAATATTTGTAATTATATTTATTATGAAAACTAAATGATAGGATAAGTAATGTGATGATTTTTTAAAAGATAATTTAAAATGAAATATCACACATAAAAAAATCATGATTTCTATTTTAATATATAAGATACTCAATTGTTGCGTTGTGCGGCCTTTTCTTTATAACATCAGAGAGTGTTCTAGTTTGTCTTCTTATTGAAATAATCACTTTTAAAATTGAGTAGTGATTCTTAGGGCACCCCCATTGAAGGTTTAATGGGGGGGGGGGTTTCACACAAAAACCAAAAAAAAAATATATAATAAATCTGATGAACCTGGCTCGCGGGGGATCACTGGGGTGAATCCGGATCAACACTGTTTCACGGGCCCCACACCACGTGGCAGTCCGCGATTGGTCCATTATTATTTTTTTTTTTAAAGCAAACCAATTTTTTTTTTCTTGTGAACCTCCCTCCATCAGTTCACTAATGGGGGTGCTCTTACGTCCTTGAAATTGTAAAAGACATTGTTTATGACACTCACTACAATTTACAACGACAAGTTTTGGGATTCAAGGTTTTTTTTTTCGCGTGGCATCGAAGCGTTAATCAAGTGCGTTTTTCGCAGTTGGTTATAGGGCTGGACACTATTATTTGATACTCGGTTTATATTTGCTACTTGACGCGGTTCGGTTTGGAAAAAGAAGTATTTGGTATAATCAAGTTGAGTAACAAGTAAACGAATTTAATTACTTGTAAGTACAAGTCAAGTATCAAGTCTATTTTTATTTTTAATTACTTGACTTGTTACTTGGTTTGTTACTTGTTATCGGTTACTTGTTTCATTATTTGTTATATAATAATTAATTTATTTAAAATTTGGTATAAATTTTATTAGTTTAAATAAAAAAATTATCAATTGTATTGTATTTCCATCACAATTAAAAAAGAATTGTGTGTTTAATAATAATACTGAATTTGAACAGAAGTCCAACAAAACTAAACTATTAGTTTTTGTATATTGTCAGTGTCTATGGGTATTTTGTCTTTAGCTTCTATTTAAAATACTTAATAACTTATGCTTGAAAGTTTGTTTGGGTATATGAAATTATGTTTTAGATTTCAAATATTTCATGTTTAAGTAGTCAAAGAAAATAGATTAAATAATTGAAAAGATAAGTATCAAACCAAATCAAATACAAAACACAATCAAGTAATAAACCAAGTCAAGTAATATACAAGTATTCAAAAAATTTACAAGTACTTAATATCACAAATACTTGTTTAGAATAAATCACGTACAAGTAAAATTTACAATTGCTTAAACAAACCAAATCAGATAGCAAGTATCTCAAAAATGTCGGGTACTTGTCTTGTGCCCCGGCCTAGTTGATTACAAGTTAGTAATTAAATATAGTCTCTCGTCGTAAAAGCAGTTCGCCCTAATTTTAAAAACTTCTCTGACACAGAGTACGAGGCCGGTACATTTTTTCATCTCCCTCGACGCCGGCGGCGGCTCTGCTCGCCGGCGTCGCCGTCTTTCTTCTTCCCCCATGAATAGCATCGTCCTCCTACTCTTTTGTTTCGTTTTCAGTTTCTTCACCACTTTTTTTTCTGTGTGTCTGTCGGCGTCTCATCCAAGTTATGTTTCGTCACCGGATCTACTAAGGCCGAGTGTGAACTCACCAGATTTCGCCTCTCCTCCGCCACAGCTCCTCCGCTTCCTCGCTTCGCCACCATCTCTTCTTCGGCTCGCTTCATCATTGTCATTCCTCCTCAGCGCCAGATCCGCCATCGCAGCCGAGTGTAAAGAGATCTCGGCTTCAGACTTCGCCTCTTCCATGGGATCCCTCGGCTCTCACCGTCGTCTAACACCTCTCACCACTACTTTTTTCGGATCTATGAACTGTTCTGATTATCTCAGCTTTCCCAGAGAGCTTAGGCCTCTTGCATCTGCTGTCTACGGTTCTTCTCCGACTCCGCAAGCCACCACCACCGCCCTCGACACAGTCGTGGTGCTCTTCACTCTCTGGCTGGAGACGGCTTCAACTATCTCCGATGAATCTTTTGCGTCTGGTCCGCGACTGTTACTCGTCACACCCCTCGTCTCTCTCCATCCCCACTATCGCATCTCCTTCATCATCGCGGCCATCGTCACACTTCATCACCTATACACCACCGATACCTCTACAATCTATGTCACCTCTCTACCGTCATGCCCTGCCGAGACTTTACAAGGCCCCGACCATTTTTAGGACTTTGGTTTGTTCGCAGGATCTTCCGTCGCGAAGTTTTCGTTTAAAGAAACCCCCCCCCCCAAAGATGTGTCTCAGAATCGACATTGTACTAGTCAACAGCCACAAAGTCTCCTCAATCTATTGTGCAAGAGTGTGGAGACACCTGAATTGCTCGCTACTACATCATAGCTGCGTCTCTGTCACATTACATTACACTATCTCAAGCATCAACGGTTCTTCACAAAATCGTTACGGTCCTCCCACTCCTCTCTTTCTCGTTGAAACTATTGTGCAAGAGTGTGGACTCGCCAGATTTTCACGCAACAATGTCATCGCTGCGTCTCCATCACAATACGCCGTCTCAAGCATCAACAGTTCTTCACAAAATCGGCTCTACGATCCTCTACCCTTACCTTCGTCGCAGGAACTATTGTGCAAGAGTGTGGACTCGCCAGATCTAATCGCTACTACATCACCTCTGTGTTTCCATTACATTATGTCGTCTCAAGCATCGACGGTTCTTCACATAGTCGATACTGCAACCGTCTCACCGGAGCTGTTATCTTCTATAGAGGTTTCTAGACTTCTTGCTTTCAAAACCCGTTAATTGGGTTCTTCAACATCGATCTCGACTTATTTGCGTTTCTTCTAATGTGGGCTTTAAGACTACATGTGAAGCTTCTTTACGGGGGTCTCCTTTCTCCTTAGCCACATCTATCATTCATTCGTCTTGTCTTAGTTATTCTCGTTTTTCAGTTTATCGTCGAGTATATTTCCGGTTGTAATCGATTTTGCTCTTTGGATCTTAGGTCTTTAATTTAATATAAGTGGTGTTAAAAAAAAAGGTTACAAGTTAATAAGTTACATCTTATTATTGCGTCGGAACAAATTTTATAGCCCATTTGTACTTGCAAGCCCTTTGGAGGTTTTTTCATTTCCTAGAACCTCCAGCAAGAAGAATTACAATATACACGAACCGAGACAGGCCAAACCGAAGAGAAGCGAACCAGGCCAATGCTAAACCAAAGTATGTTAAATCTTTAAGTCTAAATCGGATTCTAACCGTACTGATGCAACAAGTTTACTTTTTTCTTACTTTCACATCAACAAGCAACGCTGCCTAACAAATCACAAACCCAGATTAAACCGGAAACCAAACAGAGCCACAAAACCCATAATCAGACAGGAACATTTAACTTAATGCATATTACAAGTTGTTTACATCTGTCATAAATTTTAAAACAAGCCGGCACCAAGAACACAGCGATAAACCAGACAACATGAAAAACTACATATCCGGTACGGTAATTAACCGGTATAGATGTGGAGACGAATAGCGACGGTGAAGATGGTTATGAGAGCGAAGTAAATGATGGTGTGGACGAGAATCGAGGCGCCGCTAGTGTGCATATTCCCGAACTCCATGATTCGACCTCTCGCAGGAATCTGAAAGAGAAGTCCCGGAGTCAGAAGTACGAACAGTATCACAGCCACCACTACAGGTCCCCAATCCGCCATACTTTGCCACTAGAGAGAGCTTAGCAGAGAAGAAGTTAGAGAGAGGTTTAGAAAGTTTTTTTGTTTGTTTTGGTTTTGTAGAGTTCGAAACTTCTTTGTGCGATGTGAAAAGGAAACTGCCGGTGGCTATGGCACGTGCGGATACGTCTGTTTTCGAAATACGTGACACGTGAGTCCGTGACTAATGGTGATGAGTTTTTTTTGTCTGCAGGATTGTTTATGACGCAAGGAGATTAAAGTGGGCTCCTCTGGGATCTAGGTGATGATTGTTTTCCTAGTTTTTAGTTTTTGGATTTTGGTTTTTAGATTTTAGTTTTTGGTTTTTGGATTTTAGATTTTGGTTTTTGATTTTTGATTTTGCAGTAGATTTTAGTTTTTCAAAAAACATGAATGGTGATTTTAGATTTTGGTTTTTAGTTTTTGGTTTTTACTTTTAAAATAATAAAATAAAAATCTTATTAAAAGTAAAACTTTTAGTTTGGAAATAATAAAATATAAAAATATATCATTACCAAAACACAAAATCTTATTTGAAAATAAAAAAAACAAAATAATATAATTCTATGTTTAAATATAAATAAAAAATTAATTATATGTTTAAACATAATTTTTCTATATTTATATACTTTATATTATAAACTTGTACATTTACTATGTGTTGTTATCCAATAAAACTTTAAGTAAAATGTGTAGAAATAATTTCTTAATTAATGTTTCCGTAACTATAATCTATATATATTCATTAATGGTTAACTACATAAATTTAAATCTATGTGTACAATTTAAATATATATGCATTACTTTTTATTGTAAATTTTTATAATTAAATAACTGTAGATAAATAATATATTTTTCATTAAATTTAAAATTTAAATAAAAATTACAACTATTTCTAAAACTGTGGCAAATATAAGTCTACACATATGGTATATTACATAATAATAGTCATATTTTTGAATAAATTAAAAGTTATTTATTTTGTAAAACATTAGCAAAAGAATGAATTTTAATAAAAAACTTTATATAAAATAATAAAAAAAATTTAAAAATAAAAAATAATTACAGTGTAACAAAATTATTATACTCATAAATAAAAACTCTAATTAGTTTGCTATAATATCTATTAAAACATTAATAAATTAAATTATCTTAATAAAACTTTAGTTGCTTCAATAAGTAGTGAAGATATAACTAACTCCAATTGTTGACAAAAAAAAATAATAATAATAACAACTAACTTCAATTGCTTAGAAAAAGGTAATGTACTTTCACGTTTGTTTTGTGTGCTGCTATAGAGTGATAAGTGTAACTAGGTTTTATATACTACATTATTTAAATTTACTAAAAAATATTTTTAAAAAATAGTTATTAGTTTTGCTCGTAGCAAAATCTAAGAGAAACCAAGAAAAAAGAGTTTTTGGCTTTTATGTAGAAAAGAGTAGAAATAATCAGAAACTAGTTTCCCTAAAAAATAGGAAAACTACTTTACCAAAATCTTGATTGGCTATAAAATGGATTTTGGAGAATCAAAAACCAAAAACTATTTTAAAAACTCCAAACAATCAACCTCTAATCTTATTGCAAATGGGTATGAGACATTCCTCAGAGAGTTGTGTCATTTTTAGCAAATGGTTACCGATTGAATTTAACGAGAAAAATGAATGTTTTTAAACCCGACCCAACACTGAATCGGACGACTTACTGAATTATTAGGTCACTGAATCGACCGAAGATGAACCACGGGATAATAAATGAAACTTTATTATATAATAATATATTAGCTATGAAAATATAAACCACAAGATGGTGGTCTAGTGGTAGGCGAGCTTTGGGATTTGCTAAGCAACCCGAGTTCGAAGGCACTACATCTTATCTTGTGGCCACGTGGATATGGGCATATCTTACGGCACATTTGAATACCTGGAGTGAAGTGGATTGCATTATTTCTTATTTGATATCTTTTTAAAAAGGAAACAAAATCTTCTTGAATTATATTATGTTTTTAAAAATAAAAATACACACATAAATAAAAAAAATAATAATAATTAATAAAAACAAAAATAATTCTTTTTAAAGAAAATATTTTAACACTAAACCTAAACTCTAATCCTAAACCCTAAACCCCTGGGTAAATCATAAACAGTTGGATAAATCTTATAGTGTTTTATAAATTTAGTGTTTATGATTTACCCAAAGGTTTAGGGTTTAGGATTAGAGTTTAAGTTTTAGTGTTTATGATTTACCAAAGGGTTTAGGGTTTAGGATTATAGTTTAGGGTTTAGTGTTTTAGTGTTAAGATAATTTTTTTAAAGAATTTTTTATATAAGTTATCCAAAGGTTTATGATTTATCCATATGTTTAGGATTAGAGTTTAGGGTTTAGTGTTAAAATATTTTTCGTTTTTGTTATTTTTTATTTATTTTTGTATTTTTATTTTTAAAAACATAATATAACTTAATAAGATTTTTTTTTCTTTTTTTAAAAGATATCAAATATAAAAATAATACAATCATATTGGATGGTAGGTTCACCATAGGGGTAAACCTAATAATAACTCTAAACAAAATATGATTAGGGCTTCTTCCTCCACCGTCAGTCTTTGCTTAGGGCTTCTTCCTCCACCGTTGAAAGCAATGGGGATTGCATATGTTGAGGACTGGGGATGTATATAAGTGATGGCTCCAGTTGCACACAAGGACCGATCCCCACTGTGCTTAAAGACATTCTCAAAGAGTAAGTAAAGATTCAATAAAAGACCTCTATCCGCATCTTTGTCCCTGTACATGCTTGCGTGTGTTCGGATCAGACCATTTTGGGCAGGAGCTAATGCTTTCAAAGAATCTGATGTAATTAATATAAATAGCTCTGAGCTGGCCATGCTGATATGAAGGTTCTTTATTTTGTTACAAGAACCATGATCCAGAGGCCAAGTTTTAGTAAACTCTTAACGATTGGAATGGAACTACCAATCAATGTCAACAGACACAACATCATCGCTGCTCTCAATGAAGGGAGGGAGAGACGTGATAATGGATGGAGCACTCTCTTGAGCACCATTAGACCATAACAACCGCAAGGAATGTGCAATACAGAATGAGAGCTGGCTACAAGAGGTTGGTGAAAGATAGAGATGTCATGGAGAACTATTGGGAACACATAGGCGAAAGACAACAGCTGCAAGAAGATAGATGTAAGGGAAAGAAAGCCATACAGGATAGAGTTAGTTGGAGTTGTGTGCGATGGTATATTTATAGCTGTGATTCATGGCATTGGGTGAGAGAGTGTTCCAAGTTTTCAAACAAATGTGTGTTTTTCTCAACATAAGGTTTTGGTTTAAGGATGTATATAAATGCAAAAGAGCAATAATGTGTAGAAGAAGAGCTCACAAGAGGTTTGCAGATGCCTATTGCAACTTAGTTGACAGTGCAAGGCTTTACTGCACCAATGCTCTTGAAGGTTCTCCAAAGATTTTTTCTCTGCATCTAACCTGAAATGTTTGGAAGTAATGAAAGTGATGAAGAATTGTGGTTTTGTGCAGATGATAGGATGGAAAGAATAGGAAAAGACATTGCTAGTGGAGATAGGACTGTTTGAAGAATGTAAGGAAGGTTAAACGAGAACGCAGATTCTATTTACGAGCAATACAGACCGAACACCTGCTTGTAAAGCCAGGATCAATATGGAAAGACATGGTTCTTTCTACTTCCAGGTACAAGAAACACTCAACAAGAGCTCAAATACTCAAATTCAATTATACAAGACTACCCTAAAGAAAGCTAACCACCACGATATCCTATAAAACCCAAATCATCTTCTTCACTTCTTCACCTTCCTTGTAGAAGCCCTTTTCGCCGGAGACTTCACACTCTTAACCGGCGCCTTCTTCTTAGTCACAGCCACAGCTTTCTTAGCAGGAGCAGCAGCCTTCTTCCATGGTCTCTCCTTAGCCTTAGGCGTTGCCGCCGCAACAGCTTTGGTCTTGGACACAGCAGCTACACTCTTTGTCCTTTTTGCTTTAGGCTTAGCAGTGACTTTCGCCTTTGGCTTTACATCAGCAGGTTTCTTAGCAGGCTTTAGATCCGGTTCTCTTCTTCAACGTCGTGATCGCATCTTTAATCATCTGCATCAATTCAAAAAAATTACGAATCTGAAATTCCATAAAAGCTTTTTAGATCAGAAAACGAAAACGAATCTCTTGTACCTCTTCGTATTTAGGGTGAGATGGAGGAGAAGAGGCTTTCTTCTTCGGAGCCTTCTTCTTAGTTTAATTTCCTTCGTCTTCTTCGCTTTAGCTCCTGAGACGACGTTGGTGGAGATGTTCTCTGCCTCTGCAGACATTTTTCTAGGGAATTGGAGTGATTGAGGGAAAGTAATGAGTCAGAGAAGATTCTGGTGAGAGACAGACGATTGCTTACATGTTTTTATAGTCAGATGCGTAAGAGACAGATTTTTTATTCTTCTCTCTGATTGGTTAAGAGAGTGAGTACGCGGATCCGTGTCGTCGCCAGGTTTGAATTTCACCCGTTGGATCTAACGTTATCGACTATGAGGAAATAAGGGGTGGAAATGCAAGGATGGAGGTTAATAGATGTGGATAGGTGTTTTGTATTTATGTTTGGTCTGCTTTTAGTCTCGATTAATTTGGTCATAACTGGAGGTATCAATATACTATTAAAATAGGAACATGTTCCACTCATAAAAGTTCAATCCAACATTTTTTTCCATGTCATCTACTTAAAAAAAATACTGTAACTACTTTTTATTAATCCTCCACTTTAATCCCAAAAATCTCGGGACCCATTTCACTCAATTCATACTTTAGTCGTCGGTTATATATTAAGAACATTGAAACCTCCACTTCTATTGAATTCACACAATAAAAGCAAACTAAACCGAACATCACATACCTCTCATAAGGAGTATGACTATTAGTTCAACTCATCGTAGAGACACGCATTGCTGGAGTTACACAAGGAGTGGGCAGTACACAGTCAAATCCGGCTATTGGGTCGCTTGAAATATATTGATGAAGGAGGATGATAATATAGTGGGTGAACCTAGTATTACAAGACTCCAAACACATGTCTGGAAGGTCAAAGCTCCCCCGAAGATATGTCATCTTATGTGACAGATTATAATGGGTCATGTGGCTGTTACTAGTACTTTGAACCATAGACACATGAGATGTGACAATTTTTGTCCAAGATGCGGAGAACCGGAAGAAAAAATTGCTCATGCAATCTTTCTATGCTCACCTGCATTACATGTGTGGGCTTTAGCATCTATACCTACCAGCTCAACTTTATTCCCACTGCAGAGCACATATGCGAACATGGATTATCTATTCTGGAGGAAGAAGGCCATAATGGAGCCAGAATTAGACAGGGACCCTTATCCTTGGCTAATATGGTACATTTGGAAAGCTCGGAATGACAAGTTGTTCCGAGGAATTGATAGAGATCCTATGGAGTTAGCCCGGTATGCGGATAGTGAGTGCCTTGCCTGGTTCCAAGCCAATGAGCAGGAAATTGTACCAACACAAGGAAACATAGATGCTGGAAACATAGATGCTGGAAATCAGGTCATAAGCTTTGAAGATATCTGTATGGTAGACGGTTCTTGGACCTCTACAGATCAATTCTCAGGCTGTGGTTGGGATTGGAAGGATAGAATGGTTAATAGTCAGTTGATGGGCATGCGTAATGTTAATAGGGTGGAGTTGGCTTTGCATTCTGAGCTGGAAGCACTGCGGTGGACAATGGAGAATATGCTTCAACATTCGCCATGTTAGAGGTTTGGGACGGATTGCAAGGAATTGATAGCGATGCTCACAAACCCCCATGGATGGCCAAGCTTATCGACGGAACTGGAGAGGCTCCTGACGCTGCGGATATGCTTCCCAGATTTCAAGTTATTTTATGTGCCTAGGTCCCAAAATGCTGTGTCAGATTGTTTAGCTAAGACTACTAGATCTTTCTATCGTGAACTGATGTATGTTGGTTGTTCTATTCCGGTCTGGATTCCCAGACTACCTCAAGCTTGAGTAATAGATCAGCCTTTCGTTGTAAAAAAAAAAAAACCGAACAGCACTAAAATAAATTAAGACGAATGCATTGTAAAGAATACAAAACGTACAAGCTTTGAAGCAACTATTACGTCGTTGTTTAGAGAAGGTGATTTGTCGGATACTTTTCTTGATTTTAAGTTTTTTTTGCCTATGGTTTTTGTCTCCGGGAGACATAAATTTGAATTCTTTTTTTTCATACGGGAATCTGCGTATGCAAAGAAAGTTAACACAATGTATATCAAAATATCAAATTATATATATAAAATGTAATTAACAGACATATATATATTAGTTAGCGGTTTTATACATGTTTTGTATCCCAAACTTATACTGAAATTCATGGGGTGACGATCTATTTCCCCCTCAAAACTTTTATATCGCACCGTATCCCCACAGACATTGGTCGTCATCCTATTCCCTCCTAAAATAAAAGTTCGAGATGTATATCTCCATACCGTTGAAATTGTTGGTTAATCTCCTTGAACCAAACATAGACCAATTTCTTCTCAAACCAAACCATTTGTAAACCAAATTGAACAAAAACGGTTACCTATGACCCGACCCGAGATTTCCTTTATGTTTACGCCAAATCCGACATAAGTGATGACAAACCCTAAAAAATCAATTTGAGAAAACTGATATCTTGGGAAATTGGAGAAACGTGAGGAAGAACAAAAAGGATGAGCAATGTGTCTGGAAACTTGAGTGGGTCATCAAGGAGGAGGTCAACAGTTGTTGGTGTGCCAAAGAAATGTTGGTGTGGCTTTGATCTACCAAAGATGTCAAATTCAGTGAACAATCCATACCTACGTTACTATCGATGTGGCTGTCCTGTAGCAAAGAAGGTAATCTGACTCTAAATCTGAAATAAGAAACAATTTCGATGTGCATATTCTCTATATGTTGTTGTTTTTTATTCTCATTGCTATTCGATTCTCTGTTTATAGCTAGAAAATGATGACCATGCTTTCAAGTGGATTGATGAAGGGTTACTAGAAAAGGTAGAGACATTACAGAGAAAATTAGGAAGACTTGAAGAAATGGTCACAGAAATTCTTGAAGAACGTGAACAAGATGAGAAGAAGGCATTTGAGAGGTTGGATATGAAGCTAGAAAAAAAGATATTTGAGAGAGTTGAGGCTGCATTGGTGGAGTCGAAAGAGAGTGTGAAAAGAATGTGTATTACTGTGGCAATTGGCTGTGTGATTTCACTTGCTCTCATGAAATTTGTAGGTTGAGTTTCATGTTTCAACTTCTTTGTTTTGTGGTTGTGTGCTATCTTTTATGTTGAACTTTGTTTTGTAGTAATGAAATGGTTATTGGTGTTACAAATTTAAAGGTTTTCTTAGATATATGAAAGCTTGAAAAACCAAATTTAAGATGTTCAAAATAGATTTATAGCAACATCATGAAACACATACAAAAGGTGCGAAAGAAACATAAAAAATCAACATCCTGAAACACATACAAAAGGTAAGAAAGACAGAAACATAAAAACCAACTTATGCACTCTCTCTTCTACTACTTGAACCAAGCTCCTAGATCTCTTGAGTAAGTGAACCTTGGGAAGGCTCCATTTGCGATGTACCCTCTTTCTTACCTTGTAACAAACATAAAAAAGTATCAAATTGATACAAGTCCAAAGAAGCATAAAGAATAGCATACCTTTTTGTGGAACCGAGAGTTGTGGTTGGCTTCACCACAAATTTGACAATGCATTACTCGCTTAAGAGTTTTAGCTTTGTTTTTCACCGGTGATTCATTAATACCCTTCTTCCTCTTGTCCTTTGTGTTCTTCTTTTTGCGGCCAGGTTGATCAGGTTCGGGGGCAGGATGAACTGATGGAGCTAATGAAGTTGGCCAGAACCGTGCTCCTCTAATTGGTGTTATACCCTCTTCATAATTCTTTCTCCACATTGCTGTCCGAAATCAGTGACATACATAGTCTTGAGCTTCTAGTTTTCTATGGAGTATTATACCATAACCATGCTCACATGGGATTCCCGTGATATCCCATTTCAAGCAACTACATAATCTCTTCTCCAAGCTAACCTGAAAATAACATCCTTCAAGCTTCACTAACCACATATTTAATCGTTTTAGGGAGATGAAGAAGAACCCGGACATTAAAAATAGGGTAATCGGGTTTTAATTGACGGTTTAATGGATTTTTTGGTTTAATCGAGTGTGTAATTGGTTATAGGATGATTAGGTTTAATTTACATACAGTAAACCAAAAGTTAGCCGGCACTAAGTGTTATCAGATTTCAAACTTTCGGTTTATGGGGATATACGTCACGAACTTTCACTTTAAGGGGATATAGGATGACGGGCAAAGTCTATGGAGATACAGTGCGATACAATAGTTTGGAGGGGGAAATAGATCGTCACCCCGAAACTCATAATAACACTTTAACTTTTAGAATTTTAGAAATAATATTATGCACAAATAAAATTAATTATTATTCACATTTTAAATATAGAATTATATATGTAACTGTCCACTTTATATGTTTATACAGAATTGATGTGCACACAATTGATGTGTAAATATAAACCATTATAACCTATTTTGACAAATATAAAATTTAATTTTGAAATACCCAAACATACCTAATATAAAAAAAGCGAGTGCTTTGGATATTCGACCGGGTCTCAAGTATGATCCAGACTAGAATCAAAATTTTCGGGTTTTAAAAAATAACCAATAAGTAATTTTATTTAGACAAGAACAAAACCTATATTTTCGGATCGTGTGTTTGGATCCATATAAAATACACAGACTTAGAGAGATTTAGAAACAAAAATATTATTTAAAAAATAACATAAATATAGAATTGAAATTTCTCAAAAAAATTTAAATAAAAGATATACCCGCCCTTTAAAATGACGGGTCTGAATCTAGTCAATACTATTAAATTTGGAACATGACCAGTTGATAATAGTTGTGTCCAATTTAAAATATAAATGCATCTAAAAATAACTGCATAAATGCATCTAAAAGTAACTGCATAAAAATAACTACATCTTAATAAAAGAAGAGCTACAGATATAACTGAATCGGCACCAACGTTCGAATATAATTGAGAAAATAGAGAACACATATAACTGCACTCACCACTTAAGAATCTCAGTTACAAACTACATCTTCCCACGTCTCTCACTTTCAGTCATGTATCTGTAAATTACTTAATCTAACTAATTAATATATGTTACATGTAACAAATAAATTTGGATCATCAAAACAAAATTCATATTTGACAAAAAAAAAATGGATATTAAATTTTTCTACCATTTGATGTTGTACACGATATCAAAAACTTCTTCAATCTGATATATTTATATCTGAATGTATTTATATCTGAATGTAAAAATATATCTATATAAATTGCATACTTCAAATTTTAAATCAACACAACATTATCTTTCATTTAAAACATATTGACAACATTTTAGTCTACATGATATATTTTTGTGAACAATTTTTATCTAACTTAATTTAATTTTATATTTTAAAAAAAAAATATATTCTATCAAAACATGAACATGACCTATATATGTATGTGTATAGTATTTATATATATATATATATATATATATATATATATATATATATATATATTTAAAAAATTATATTTATATTTTTCTTTGTATAATATTATTTTTCTTAAATGATTAATAATTTTTTGATAGAAATATAATTTTTAGATGCATTTATATTTTTATGCAGTTATTTTTAGATGCATTTATGCAGTTATTATACAAAGAAAAATATAAATATAAACATTTATGCAGTTATTTTTAGAGGCATTAGAACACACACACACACACACACACATATATATATATATATATATATATAGAGAGAGAGGTCATGTTCATGTTTCGATAGAATTTATGTTTATGTATAATATACAAAGAAAAATAATATTATACAAAGAAAAATATAATTTAAATATCCATGTTTTCTTTGTATAATATAACATGACCTATTTATATATTTATGCAGTTATTATACAAAGAAAAAAAATATAAACATTTATGCAGTTATTTTTAGATGCATTTATATTTTAAATTGGATACAACTATTATCATCTGGTCATGTTCCAAATTTAATAGTATTGATGCATCCAGCGTCTAATATTTTGAGTTTTTTATATTTCTATTGGTTTTTCTAAAAAAAGTTTAATTGTTTTTCTTATTATACGGATAACCGGTCAATCATTCAACTACGGCTTTTAACCGAATTTGAAAAAATACTTAAAAATCAAATATTATTGAACAACTTTTTTGAAACACAAATTTTTAAAAATTAAAATTATCTGTTTTCTAAAAATAAGTTATAAATTCAATCAAATTTTATTAAAATGATAAAACCATATCTGCACTTTTGTCAAAAGAAAAGAGGGATCGAAATCTAATAATAAATTAAAACCAAACATTTTAGTCCCAATATCCTCGGTTTTGAACCAGTCAATCCACCCATCAGAATGGGATTATTGCACTCACAAGTACAATCAGAGGAAAACCTGGTAGCCCTACAATTCCTCAGAACCCGAACAGGTTAATTGAAAAGAATATCACTGTTAAAAAACCAGAAACATAGTCTTATCGGATGATTCGATGGTCTTGTAGTAGGCACGGATGCCTAGGGCCATCGAATAAGTAGATACCATCATGCCAGCCAATATCCCCATCACCTAATGGATACTTGCAGGACTGGGCCTGGCTTAATGGGGCCCTCATTCCAAAATTTTTTTTTATAATCTTATTTTTATAGTTATAAAACTATATATGAAAAACGTATATAAAAATCAAAATAAAAACTGGACGTGCACGACACGCGTCCGCCGTACGTCGAGCCAACCATCCGGAGCCTCGATCTCCCAAGTCCCCGATTCAAGGCTTACGTCCTTTGACACGATCATGTCCCGAACCACGGTCGAAATGTCTCCCGTTTCGTCTCAATCCATCTTATCGTTCAAATTTTACGATAAAAACCGTAAAACTTTGTTTTCTCGAAAAGAACTCAAGGAAATCGTATAAAACGGCAACGTTTAAACGAAACACCGAACATTGCCTAAACTATATTGAAAATGATATACTTCTCAATAGTTTTTTCCATCATCTCCAATATCACTCTCACTCGTTCATTTAATGATATCCTAAATCCTCACAGCAGAACATCCACCAAAATCTGCACCCCCATCCATATCTCTAAGCCATGCCCTGAGACTCACTTTTTACCAACCTTAATCTCCTAGAGCTTTGTCGTGTCCATCATATGTTCCACCTTTACTTGAGACTTCTTCTTTCAACTCATTTCTTTCCAGGCTACACTCACCTTCGGTTCTTTGAAGTTGAGCTGTAGTCATTTGATGTTGCTTGCTTTCTTCTTGGCCGATCTGAACACCGATGTCAAAATAGCTGCTGTTTTTACTATTATCCTTGCTGTAATCAGAACCAAGTGTTATTGTTTATACTGCTGGATCTGCCCTATGTGCCCCCATCGTAGAGGATCAACCCTCTCCTCGAGAAATTATGGCTAAGGAAATGTTAATGTCTCTTACCATCTCATCAGAGAGAGTTGAACCAGCGCCGGGCTTGACCCCAACCCATGATACATTGGGATGGGGCCTAGTTTGTGATTTTATTTTATTGCAAAAAACTTGTAAAATTGTATAAAAATTTGATACTTTTGCATATTTAGTTAGGATACCATAAGAAAGTTTATGAAACAAACCTTGCGACCTCTCTCGATGTACTTCATGGCAACAAGCTCCTTGGACTTCACCACCCTTTGGAGATTAGTCTGGGTCTCTCCATGGCCTTGAGATACCCCCAAAGTTAAAAAAAATATATATATAGAAACTAAATTTAAATATTTTTTAAATGTTTTTAAAACATAAAATGTATAAATATACAAAATATCAAAAATTAGTTTAGACTATTTAAATTTTTTTATAACAAGTTAAGAGTAATGACATCTAAAAAATCAAGATATAATGTCATAAATATTTAAATGTCTAATGAGAATAATAAATTAAACTTCAAATCCAAAATAAAACAAAAATAAAACATCGTTGTAATAAATTATCAATAAAACTAACACCAAATCACATCAACTAATTTTGGTTTTCGCTACCACCCTTCAGTTTATTTTCTTCAAGTGGCATAGTGAAATCTGCATCAAAATCTAAAAATCACAGATAAAATAGTGTAGTATGTATTATGTATGATTTAAAGTCAGAAAGTTTAATCTAAATTAAAAGAAAAAGACGGCAATGCCAATAACTAAAACGTGGAAACCTAACTTTTAAATTAGAAATTTAGAATATAAAACAGAATAAAAAACGTAATTTGAAACTAAAAAAAAATTAAAAGTTTATTTATTCGTTCAGTCAGTGGTTCAACCCACATCGGGTTTTGGGTTCTAGTGGGTTTTTCTGGTTTTTTGCGAGTTTTTAAATTTTAGATTTTTAATAAAATCCGAACCGGATTTATTTTGGATTATCGAGTTTACCGGTTTAACCGCGGATCCAGGTCGGGTTTCAAAGCACTGGAAAAATGTCATTCCCTAGCAAGATTTTCGATCGGCGAGAAAAAAAAAACATACAAATATATGTATGAAGAGAAAAATTTCACTAATGTTTTTATATTTTCTTTTTCTATTCTGAAAGATAATAAGTAGATATGTTAGTTGAACTTTTCTGTCTTCGTCTAACAGATAGCTAGATACTAGATAAGATTAGTCCGTATTTTACAAGTTTAAGAATAATCACTATCATAATCTCTTTTTCAGATAATATTTCTTAGAATTCTCTATTTATAGATTCACATACTCAGTCCACGCATACGCAACTCTCTCCCAATATAAATCTCCACTTCGTTTTCACCTTCTTGAAAGAAAACAAGATTTAAGAATGAGAGGAAAATATATGTTTTTACTAGTGCTCTTTGCGTTAGCCTCCAATGAAGTTGTTGCCAAGAAAAAGTCTTCAACACCTAAATTAAGAAGAAGTGATTTTCCAAAAGGTTTCATTTTTGGATCTGCAACATCTGCCTACCAGGTCGAAGGAGCTGCTCATGAAGATGGTAGAGGACCAAGTATCTGGGACACCTTCTCTGAAAAATATCCAGAGAAGATTCAAGATGGTAGCAACGGGTCTATTGCAGATGACTCTTACCGTCTTTACAAGGATGATGTGGCTTTAATGCATCAAATTGGCTTCAATGCCTACAGATTCTCCATCTCTTGGTCAAGAATCTTGCCTCGAGGGAATCTAAAAGGAGGAATCAACCAGGCTGGTATTAACTATTACAACAAGTTGATCAATGAACTTTTGTCTAAAGGGATCAAGCCTTTTGTCACAATTTTTCATTGGGATACACCACAAGGCCTTGAAGATGCTTATGGTGGCTTCCGTGGGGAAGAAATTGTAAATGATTTCCGCGATTATGCAGATATTTGTTTTAAGAATTTTGGTGATAGAGTGAAACATTGGATGACTTTGAACGAGCCGTTGACAGTGGTGCAACAAGGATATGCTCTAGGTATAATGGCTCCAGGAAGATGCTCCAAATTTACAAACTCTAACTGCACCGCCGGAGATGGAGCCACGGAGCCTTATTGTCGGTCACAATCTCATCCTTGCTCATGGAGCTGCCGTCAAACTTTACAGAGAAAAATTCAAGGTCAGTAATTAAAAATCCGCTCAGTTTCTTGATTGTCAAGTTACTGAAATTCGACTGCCTTTATAACCCTAGCGAGCCAGAAAAATTCTATTTTATGAATCAAATAAACTTAGAATATTGATTCCACTTTCGATTGTGAAGAATCCGCTCTTAAAATGTTGTTCAATAGGAGTCTCAAAAAGGTCAAGTTGGTATTGCTTTAAACGGAGGTTGGAACTTGCCCTACACGGAATCAGCCGAGGATAAGTTAGCCGCGGCACGAGCCTTGGCCTTCACATTTGACTACTTCATGGAGCCGCTTGTCACTGGTAAATACCCGGTCGACATGGTCAACAACGTAAAAGGTGGTCGGTTGCCTACATTCACGGCAAAGCAATCAAAGATGCTGAAGGGCTCATATGATTTCATTGGCATCAATTACTACTCCTCTTCTTACGCAAAGAACGTCCCTTGTTCAACCGAAAATGTTACATTCCTCTCTGATCCTTGTGCAAGTGTCACGGGTGTGAGAGAAGGAGTTCCCATAGGTCCAAAGGCTGCGTCTGATTGGCTTTTAATATATCCAAAGGGGATTCGTGATCTTGTTCTCTATGCCAAATACAAGTTTAAGGATCCTGTCATGTACATAACTGAGAACGGGAGAGATGAAGCTAGTATTAGCGGTAAAATTTTACTTAAAGATAATGATAGGATCGATTACTACGCTCGGCATCTTGAGATGGTTCGGGAAGCTGTCTCTGTTGGGGCCAATGTGAAGGGCTTTTTCGCGTGGTCGTTGCTGGATAACTTTGAGTGGTCAAATGGTTACACGGTCCGGTTCGGATTGGTTTATGTGGATTACAACGATGGTGGTAAGAGATATCTCAAGAAATCGGCTCACTGGTTCAAAAAGTTCTTGCATCATAAGATAAACAATTGACGAGGTTTGTATTTTTCTGTTTCATCAAACATCTCTGTTATTCTGAGAGATTTAGTATTATTGCGTTTTAATATAGATTTTATATTAATAAATTACTCATTTGGAAATCCCCTATATAATAATTGAGAAACGTTTGAAAAATTGTAACCTCAATTTTGTAATAATTAAAAAAGAGCATATGCTTACGTGTCACTCAATTAGGTAGTCAATTACATTCAATTGAAAAATAAGTAGGTCCACATTCGATTTTTATATGTCGCTAGATATATTTGTTGGTCAAACTATATGATATGATATTTATGATAGAAGCATTTATGATTGTCCTGCTAGATATAATTACTATTTTATTTTCTTTCCTTAAATACAAGCTACGGAATTACCATAAATGACAAATATATATATATATATATATATATATATATGACAATTAAAGTTTCTAATAATAAATATTTGATAACAATTTGTATCTCCTCCATCAATTTTCTTTAATTTTATATTATTAAAATAAATCAAACAGTCAAATTAGCTATAAAATTAAACTTTAGATTTTTTTCGTTTATGTTATATTTTGAATTTAAAAAAACCAAGAATAAATGACTAAAACTATTAAAATTATTATGTTAAAAATTAATGATCAATAGTTTAACATTTTTATTATAAAAAGATACACATGATTTTAAAACCATATGAGTAAAAAGTATCATTGAATAATAAAAATATATATATATATAGATTAAACTATATACCATATAAGATTACATACTTATTTTAATTTCAAAAATTTCAATGAATTTTCAAAAACATTTATAAATTATAAACGTATTAAATTTTTCACATTGAAAATTTTTGTTATCAATGATTTAAATATATTAGTTCTTTTTTTTTAATTTTATATTTTTAAAGATATTAACACAATCGATAATATGGTTATTTTTTGTATATACCATACAAACCGAATGTATGTGATTTTATAAAAAACCGTAAGATTTGGATATGGTTTGTTTTACAATCGATTAAACTGAAACATGTAAATATGTACATTTATTTGTTACATGAGTTGAACTATAATTATGATTTGTAAATCACTTGAATCACTTGAAATATAATTAACTAACAATTTAATGCAACCGAGGGTTCTTATTTTCTTCGTCTTTTTTTTTTATCTTTTTTTCTTTTTTTTTATAATAAAAACGAAATTGAAGTAAAAATTATAAATTTGATGGACAACAATTACTTGAAATTCTTTACAATTTTTTTTTAATCTTTAAACAAACAGATTTGTGTTCAATCGAAGACATATTAATTTGATAAACACTAAATATGGAAGAATATAAAAACTTTTCTTTCATGCTTCTGTTTTTTTTTTATTTTTTTTTTCAAAATTTAGAGATTTGATATTAATTTTAGATTTGATCATTTTATTAGATCATAGAAGCTTTTTTTTTTTGTTTTTTATTCTTTTAGTTAAATATATAATATTTTTTTAGTAAATGACTTTTTGACAATATGACTCTATATATGATCATATTATTTATTTTTATAATCTATAATATGATTTCAAACTAAATAATGATGTATTTTGGTATAAATTTGAATAAACTTAAAACCAATATATAAACCAAATCAAACTGAAGTAAATATGGATTTAGAATAGTAGTTATATTTTAATAACCAAAATACTGAAACCCGATATCCAGATTGAACATCCTTAATCTAGATGAAACCGAACTTTTGTTTCATTTTCCAAAACATAATAAAAATAATAATTTCTTTGCGCGGGTCTTATCCTAGTAATATTTGTATGAGTTAAAGAGAGAAAAAACGTGTACGTATGAAGAGAGTATAGTTACTTCGACCACACCCACAAAAGCTAGAAAATTGAATCTATATTATAATGGGTACTTTGCTCACTCCCAATCAGATCCAGATTGTTTATTTTTCAAACAAAGTCTTTACCACCAGACTACGATATATTTTAGGAATAGTCTGGTGGCTACGATATATTTTAGGAATATTGGACTATAGTTTTATTAATAAAATAAAGTATTTAATTCCTAGGTATCCTCGATTAATCATTAATTCGCTAGATCTTCATATTCATAGAGTGAGTGTTTCTATTTTCATGAATCAGTTTTTCTTACTCTAACTTTACATCTCTTATTTTTATTCTGTTAATTAACAATATACCACATTCATAACACACCATGTATTCCGGTTAATATATACTCTATCTAAACAATTGAATCTTTCATATTTGATTATCTCATTGATTCTTTTTCTAGACAAATTTTATTACATCTTCTCGAAAATGATTTCATCTTCAGATTTAGATGTTGTTGGATTGATTGGAGTATTATCATAAGAATTATACTCTTATTATCTAATCAACATTTTTGAGAAAAACATTTAGAAATTTATTTACAAAATGCTAATGTTCTCCAAATGCTATTTGCTCAAAGGTCTCGTATGCATATTTTGGAAGATCATTTGCTCTTAGAAAATATAAAAATTAAAAATAATTATACATAATTATTTTCCAAAAAATGTAATTAAATATTTTTAATTTAAAAGTATTAATTCACATTTTAAATATTATAATTTATATAATTACACATATCAATCATTATTTTTAATAACAAACCTAAATTCAATATAATTATATAATATAGATATAAACATATTTATATTATTTTAAAATAAATAGATTAATCATTTAATGCTCTACCAATAATAAAATAATAAATTAATTATATAATTTTATATAAATATTTTATGTAATAATATTAAAATTATGTTTATATGAAAAATTAAATTTATATTTTTAAAATAAATTTTATATATATTTTAAAATATTAATATTTCACATTTAAAATATAAACCATTTGTGTAACTGAATAAGATTCATTATTTTTATTAAAAATGTTATTAATATATATTATAAATATATAGTTATTTAAAATATATATATTTATTTAAAATAAATATATTATATACTAAATTTTATGATAATTAAAATGTTATTAATATATATTATAAATATATTATATACTAAATTTTATGATAATTATAAAATTGTATACTGCTACTGTTCTATCTATCATTTTATTAAAAAAATAGTAAGAGCATAAATCTTCTATAGTATAGTGCTTCTACATCATATTGCTACTATTTTATTATCAGATGTACTAATCGAGGTCTAAAATCCTTACATGCCTGTTAACTTTTGATTTTTTCTACCTTGGCCGCCTACGTTTTTGAGATTCTCGAAACATAAAAATGGCTAATTTATGAGAAAGAGAAGAACATTGGCATTTAACAAGATTGCAGAATAATACCCATTTACTCTGTTAAGTAATAATGAACCATGTTCATAATACCTCCAGCATTACGCTTAATATATACTATATCTAAATGGAGAAACAATTCATCTCTGATTCTCTTATTAATTCTCTTTCCAGTCAAATATTATCACATCTTCTCGAAAATAACTCCAGCTTTTGCTTTGGTTGCTAAAGTCGTTGCATGCGTCTCAACTTTTGATTTTCTTTACTTTGATCGAACTGCTTAGTTTATGGTTGTTCGTCGCCTCCGTTTATGGGATTCTCAAAATATAAAAAAATGGCGAATTTATGAGAACTAGAGAAGATTGAGAAGAACCTTTGACATTTAACAAGACTGCATAATGTTTGCAGATACATAGAACTTTTGAAAACTGTATTGACTAATAAAAAGACTTTACACGCTATATCGGTCCATCTTATATGCCAAACATAAAAAGATATAATAAAATTATAGAATACATCAATTATATCTCCGAAACCGTGTTTGTGCGGGAACTATATTATAATGGTTGAGTTTCAAGACTCTTGTAGGATCTGCGTGTTATTCCATCCGGTCAACCACATTATCAATGTGTTTTGATTTGGTATAATTATGTGTGGCTGGTGTGAGTTTGTAATTTATATTTAGAAGCCCATTCTAAAACACTTAGCCAAAGATAACAAAACTCTGCGTTTAGGCTTAGGTCATGAGGCGTCTCTTCTGTTATTGAACTCTTCCGTCGACTATTGAACTTCAGTGTGTCATCCATTGTTTGAGAAAAACCAGACATTCCCCTTCCTCTTTTACATCCCCTGTCTCTTCATCTATATCTCTTGCTTACCCTATTTCAACGTTTTGATTTCACATGTTTAATGAATCTGTTGTTCTCATTAAACCTATTCACTCCCACGACTCCCCGTCTCCTTTTATTTACGATCCAAACTTTATTCGTTTTAAAACCACAAGAACAATTCAGACTCTATAAAAAAAAGGTTTGTGAGTCCAATCCACATACACTGACACCCTCTATTCTACCATCTATTTGCCAAAAGCCAGACGCCTCCTTCGAGAATGTCTTCCTCTGTGTTATTAGGCCTGCAGTTTACATTCTCACACAAGTGACAAACGAAGGTGAATAAGCAGCTGCATCTGCCAGCAACACTGTTGCATCAAGAGATGATGAACCAAATCCTAGAGAATAGCCGCTAATGCACACGTGAATGATAGTTTCAATTTGTCTATTCTGAATTTTCAGAGCTGTTATGATTTTGAATCCATTGTATATATATGATTTTTAACTTCGGTTTTTCTCTTTACTTTCCGGCAAACTCCCTCTCATGAAGAGGACAATTACTAAGTTTTTATTTTAAAAATGCAGTGTTGACTGCATTTTGCATATTGATAATGTCCGCAACTAAATGCATCAATCACTACATGTTACATGGTGACATGCATTCCTAAAGAAACATAGCTCATGTAAACATTGCATAAATATTCACTCTGTAGCCATGCACTCAGACTAAGAGCATAAAGCTCTTGATTTTGTTTCCTTTCTCTTTATAAATGAACTTTCGATGTTTAGATGAAAACAAATGCAAACAAACTAAATAGTCATAGACTACAGTTAAAATAACATTTTAATACCATAATATACACATATATACCCAAGTCCAATAAAACAAATAAAACACAAAACATAAAACACTCCATCCCTATATCAACAAATATTCATTTACAAAACCTGACCACAAACTTTTATGAATCAATAAATAATCTAATCCATTTCACAGTCTCAAAAAGAACTTCCCAACACATGAGTCACTCCTTCATGGATAAAAACAACATAACACCAATGGTAATAACTCCGCACTTGCGCAGGGTGGACGGTCCCTAGTAATATAAACTATAAAGCCAATAAGCCAGACATCCATAATTAAATCATCCATTGTTGACAAAAAAAAATCACCCATCTCTAAAATTTCAATCTTTTTACCTAATTTCAACGTTTTATGTAAGAATCATTAAAATTTTGGTTTCGATCGCTCAGGAAATTTCGAGCTCAAGTCAGTTCATATAGTAAAACTAGGTTTGGTTTCAGTTTTAGTTTGGTTATTGTAGGTAATCATGTAAAATATTGGGTATTATATTTGAATACTTTCGGATAATTTTATGTAGTTTAGATACTTTTAATAATTTAGTTTTCTCAAATATTTTTGGATATTATTAATATATATATATATATATTATATATTAGAATAGCGGGTCGGCATGGTCAACAACGTAAAAGGTGGTCGGTTGCCTACATTCACGGCAAAGCAATCAAAGATGCTGAAGGGCTCATATGATTTCATTGGCATCAATTACTACTCTTCTTTGTTGAGATAAAGATCACACATTGGAAATATATAAGGGACTTAAGTAATATATAAAATATTTGGACCAATCTACTAACTGCCAATTGGTTTTAAGTTGGAAGCCCATATCTTTTATATATTACTTAAGTCCCTTTTATATTCTGATGTGGGATCTTTATCCCAACATCCTCCCTCGAGATAAAGAAACTTATCACTCTTCTTACGCAAAGAACGTCCCTTATTCAACTGAAAATGTTACATTATTCTCTGATCCTTGTACAAGTGTCACGGGTGCAGAGTCGGCTCTGAGAATTAGGGGGTCTAAGACACTGTTTTACAGATTTTACCTAATTTTTTTTCTGGATTTAAGGGCCTAAATTTTTTTTTTGGGAACCTATATACATATAATTTTCTTCAAAATATTTGAGAACCCAAGGTCAATGTTTTATCCGGCTTGGCCCAGATCTGGCCTTACACATGTGTGAGAGAAGGAGTTCCCATAGGTGCAAAGGCTGCCTCTGATTGGCTTTTGATATATCCAAAGGGGAAGCGTGACCTTGTTCTCTATGCAAAATACAAGTTTAAGGATCCTGTCATGTACATAACTGAAAATGGGAGAGATGAAGCTATTATTAGCGGTAAAATTTTACTTAAAGATAGTGATAGGATCGATTACTACGCTCGGCATCTTGAGATGGTTCGGGAAGCTGTGTCTGTTGGGGCCAATGTGAAGGGCTTTTTTGTGTGGTCGTTGCTGGATAACTTTGAGTTGTCCAGTGGTTACACGGTCCGGTCCGGATTGGTTTATGTGGATTACAACGATGGTGGTAAGAGATATCTCAAGAAATTGGCTCACTGCTTCAGAAAGTTCTTGCATCATAAGATAAACAATTGACGAGGTTTGTATTTTTCTGTTTCATCAAACATCTCTGTGTTGACTTAAGCTAGAAGATAACTACAGATTTAATATCTCCTAATGAGATTAGGATTAGAAAGATTGATGTTTATCTTTAAGATATGTTTTCCTAATGAGTTTAGGAACTTAGAAGTAGTATATAAGGAGATGTCGAGATTGTGGCATAACTTAAGAGGGTTTTGAGGAAGCTTTAGTTTTGTGTTAAGTTTCTAAAGCATTAATAAAGTGAGTCTTTATATTTGGTTTGAAGTTCGATTTCAATAATTGGTATCAGAGCTTTATTGGAATCAAGGATAAGTTCTTTCTTGTTGAAGAAGACATGGGCGATTTGATCACGGCAACAAAGATGAAGGATAGTGTTCCTTCAACGATAAAGTGTCCAATGCTCAACAACGCAAATTATACGGTGTGGAGCATGAGAATGAAAGTAGCGCTTCAAGTGCATAAGGTTTGGGAGACGATTGAACCAGGAGCAGAAGATTTTGATAAAAATACCATGGCAAGAGCACTGCTGTTTCAATCGATTCCCGAAACCCTACTATTGATTGTTGGTCATCTTGACACTGCAAAAGAGATATGGGAAGCAATAAAAACCAGACATGTAGGAGCTGATAGAGTACGAGAGGCTAGATTACAAACTCTTATGGATGAGTTTGGAAGACTAAAGATGAAAGACACAGAAACTATTGATGAGTACTCAGGAAAATTAGCAGAGATTTCCTCTAAGTCTGCAGCACTAGGAGAAGCTATTGATGAACCTAAAATCGTTAAGAAGTTCTTGAGCAGCCTTCCAAAGAAGAGATACATCAGCATCGTCGCTGCAATTGAACAATTCACAAATTTAAATATAACAAGCTTTGAGGAGATCGTCGGAAGATTAAAAGCTTATGAAGAGAGGACTCAAGATGATGATCAACAAGAAGACCAGGAAAAACTTATGTATGCTAATAAGGAATCTCAGGATCATCAAGAAGGAGGTTATGGCATAGGTAGAGGACGGTTTAATAATAGAGGAAGAGGACGAGGACGCTTTGGCGGTCATGGTGATTGGAAACAAGGCAATGATTGGAAACAAGGGAGAGATACATCACGTGTGGTTTGTTTCCGTTGTGACAAGACCGGGCACTATGCATATAACTGCCCTGATCGTTTATTAAAGCTCCAAGAGACACATGAGAATGAAAATGATAGTACACATGAAGCTGAGGAGTTAATGATGCAGGAGATAGTATATCTAAATGAAGAGAAAGTCATGCCAAGTAAGTTCGAGTCACACTCCGATAAAGACAACGTGTGGTACTTAGATAACGGAGCAAGTAACCACATGACTGGGAACCGTGGATACTTCTCTAACCTTGATGAGAAAGTCACAGGAAAGGTAAGATTCGGAGACGATTCTCGAATAGATATAAAAGGAAAAGGATAAATTCTTTTTATCAGCAAGAATGGCAAGAGGAAGATACTAGCTGACGTCTACTTCATACCCGACCTAAGGAGTAATATTATCAGCCTTGGTCAGGCAACAGAGTCTGGCTGCGATGTTAGAATGAAGGATGATTACTTGACACTATACGACAGGGATGGTAACTTGTTAGTGAAGTCAGTAAGGTCAAGAAACCGTCTTTACAAGGTAACTATGGAGGTTGAGAACAACCGTTGTCTGCAGCTAAAGAAGACTGGTGATTCGATTATATGGCACGCGAGGCTTGGGCACATTGGAGTAGACACTATGAAGAGCATGATAAGCAAGAACATCGTCACAGGCATACCAAGTATATCTATCGAGAGAGAGACTTGCTCTTCCTGTCTTTTAGGAAAACAAACTCGGCAAGTTTTTCCCAAAGCAACAAATTACCGTGCTTCAGTCATTCTAGAGTTGGTTCACGGAGATCTTTGTGGACCCATATCACCATCAACTGCAGCAAGAAACAAATATGTGTTTGCTTTGATTGATGATCATTCCAGATACATGTGGAGCATCTTATTGAAGGAGAAAAGCGAAGCATTTGATAAATTCAAGAAGTTCAAGAGTATTGTTGAGAAGGAGATTGGAGCAGCGATCAAAACGTTTTGAACTGATAGAGGTGGTGAGTTCACCTCTCAGGAATTTCAGAGCTTCTGTGATAACGCAGGAATACAACGGCACCTAACTGCACCATACTCACCGCAACAGAACGGTGTCGTGGAAAGACGCAACAGAACGCTGATGGAGATGACTAGGAGCATTATGAAACACATGAAGGTACCAAACTTTCTGTGGGGAGAAGCAGTTAGGCACTCTACTTATTTGATTAATCGAGTGGCAACAAGAACCTTGAAGATGCAAACACCATATGAAAGCTTTAAAGGAAAGAAACCAAACGTTCAACACCTACGAGTTTTCGGATGCACTTGCTACGCAAAGCCAGAAGCGCCACATTTAAGGAAACTTGATGATATAAGTAGAATGCTGGTACATCTCGGAGTAGAACCAGGAACAAAGGCGTATCGTTTATATGATCCAAAGGTTCAAAAAGTGGTTGTTAGTAGGGACGTAGTCTTTGATGAAAATAAAAGTTGGGAATGGAGAGCCGAAGGAACAGAAGTGATCAGTGAGCAGAATGTGATTACGTTTCCGAGCTTTGAGAATGAACACAAGAGTAGTGAAGATGAAGAAAACGTTGGAGATGACAACGTTGGTAAAGAAGAAACGCAGAGTGACAAGGAAGAAGATGAATCAGAAACGGTGGAACAACCAATGCTAAGAAGATCATCAAGAGAAACAAAACAGCCTAGCTACTTAGACGATTACGTTTTGATGTTGGAGGATCTCGAGCGTTTTGTTCTTCTAGTCAATGAGGAACCATGGGATTGGAAGGAAGCAAAAGCTGAGAAAGTATGGAGAGAAGCTTGCGAAGATGAGATTGAATCTATAAAGAAGAATCAAACTTGGTCACTTGTTGAACTTCCCGTGGGATGCAAGGCAATAGGAATAAAGTGGGTCTTCAAGACTAAACGGAACGCAGACGGAACCATAAACAAGTACAAAGCTCGATTAGTGGCAAAAGGCTATGTACAACGTCATGGAATAGACTTTGAAGAAGTCTTCGCTCCCGTGGCAAGGATAGAAACCGTAAGGGTCATTATAGCGTTGGCAGCTTCAAGTGATTGGGAGATTCATCATCTGGATGTTAAAACCGTGTTTCTTCATGGAGATTTGATAGAAGAAGTATATGTATCACAGCCTGAAGGTTTCGAGGTTAAAGGGAGCGAAAACAAGGTGTATAGATTACACAAGGCACTCTATGGTCTACGGCAAGCACCAAGAGCTTGGAGTATCAAGCTCAACTCAATTCTGAGAGAGTTGAAGTTCACTAAATGTGCAAAGGAGCCTTTGCTTTTTAGGAAAAGAACGAAGGAATATTTATTGTTGGTTGCGGTTTATGTGGATGATCTGCTTATTACAGGAACCAGTCTTGATGCTGTACAAGAGTTCAAGAAAGAGATGGCAACAAAATTTGAGATGAGTGATTTGGGAAAACTCACTTATTACCTTGGAATTGAAGTTACACAGTCTACTGATGGTATAACACTGCGACAAGAAAGGTATGCGACCAAAATTCTGGAAGAAGCAGGTATGGGAGACTGCAACGCGACTCATATACCTATGGACTCAGGTCTAAAGTTGTCAAAGGCATCAGAAGAAGATGGAGTCGATGAGAAGGATTACAGAAGACACATTGGGTGCCTTCGTTACCTCATACATACAAGGCCTGATCTTGCTCAATCCGTAGGTGTACTAAGTCGCTATATGCATGATCCGAAGACTTCGCATAGAGCTGCATTAAAACACGTTTTGAGATACTTGCGTGGTACGTGTTCACTTGGTCTTCACTACAAAAGGAATGGGAAGAAAGGACTTGTCGGTTACAGTGATAGTAGTTACAACGTAGATCCTGATGATGGGAAGAGCACAACCGGACATATCTTTTATCGCAATGAGTGTCCAGTTACATGGTGTTCTCAGAAGCAGGAGATTGTTGCGTTGTCTTCTTGTGAGGCTGAGTTCATGGCAGCCACTGAGACTGCAAAACAGGCGCTGTGGATTCAGGAACTACTTGGAGAAATCGTGGATGGCATAGTAAGGAAGGCTGTCATTCGCATAGACAACAAATCTGCGATCGCACTCTCTAAGAACCCGGTATTTCATGGAAGAAGCAAACATATTCATACTAGGTTCCATTTTATAAGAGAATGTGTGGAAAATGGGTTAGTGGACGTGGAGTATGTAGCTGGGAGAATACAAAAGGCTGACATATTGACTAAGGCACTTGCAAGAATCAAGTTTAAAGAGATGAGAGATCTCATTGGGGTTCAAGAAGTGAAGAATGGAGATTTCAAGCTTAAGGGGGAGAATGTTGACTTAAACTAGAAGATAACTACAGATTTAATATCTCCTAATGAGATTAGGATTAGAAAGATTGATGTTTATCTTTAAGATATGTTTTCCTAATGAGTTTAGGAACTTAGAAGTAGTATATAAGGAGATGCCGAGATTGCGGCATAACTTAAGAGGGTTTTGAGGAAGCTTTAGTTTTGTGTTAAGTTTCTAAAGCATTAATAAAGTGAGTCTTTATATTTGGTTTGAAGTTCGATTTCAATACTCTGTTATTCTGAGAGATTAGTATTATTGCGTTTCAATATAGATTTGTATTAATAAATTACTCATTTGGAAATAATATTTGTATGGGGTGAAGAAAGAAAAAAAACGTGTACGTATGAAGAGAGTATACTTACTTCGACTACATCCACAAAAGCTAGAAAATTGATATAATATAAAATATAAAGCAAATAAGTTAGACCTCCATAATTAAATCTCCTCTATATTAATTGAGTATTAATTAGAAAAGCCCCATCTAATAGTTCTGTACTAGGATAATACATGCGTCTTGTATAAGGTGAATATTTGTAATTAAAATATAAAATTTACTATTGACAAATTTAAAATTTACATATGATTGTTTTTATATGTATTTGAAATTTTAAAATTTTGGAATTTTTATATAATTATCTATACGTAAGATCAGAAACAATTGTAATTAGAACTGTAGATCAAAGTTTAAAATTTAATGGACCCGACTTCATATTTCACTTTTCATTGTTCGAGTGATGGAAAATAAACGGAGTGTCACTGAGCTTGATTGGTAGAGTATTAGCAAGTTCTCTAATGCTTTCTTAAGAAGCAGTTGGTAAAGTATTTGCATCTAAAATATATAAGTTTCAAAACAAATTTAATATAATTTATTTATTTGTCTAATAATATTAGAAAATTATATTTTTTTACAATTTAAAAAAAAAAAAATTTTATAAAAAAATAAGTTAAATTTTAATTAAAAACAATATTTTAAGTTTATCAAATACAAATAAACAATTTAAAATTATTTATGGTCATGATTTAACATAACCATAATGATTTAAAAAATTAAAAAAATTAAAAATTAAAAAATTAACAAATTAAACATTAACTCAGTTTTATATTATGATTTAACAATTTAAAAACTAATTATGGTTATGAGAAGTTTACGTTCACGTGTCAATCCTATTTATCTTCAATTTTTTCCTCTTGTAGTGTTTTTCTTTTATTTTGGTTATTACTTGATATAAATATTGATTTTGAAGTTTATTCTCATTTCCTTTGTTTTTTTTGACCTGAGATTTAGAAAATACTTAAGATTTAAATTAATTAAAGAGATACATACTTAGGTTAAGATCTGCACTTTATGCACAATAAATATTTTATATTTGATATTTTTCTGCATATTATAAAATAATAAAATAATAATATATATATTAAATAAATAAGAAATCAGTTACTATTATGTAATAAATTGCCGTATGCATATAAATTTAACTATCACTCTTGTTTATTCGCAATTAGGGTAAATAAATCAAAATAATCAATCTTATATATTGTATATGATATATAATTAAATTTAAATGATATAAACATATTAATATAGCACACTTTTAATATGGATATTTATTAAATGAGGTTTCTACTCATATGATTTTATGATTATTTGTATATTTGTGTAACAAAACTTTACATCAACGATTTCTTTTAATGTGAGATGTTTAGTAGTTTCAATAATTTATAATCATTTTAAAAAAAACAAGGACATATTTCAAAATTAAAATATTAAATTTTCAATATATGTTCAATGCAAATATCAAAATATAAGCATGCATTTTCATACGATGTATAGTTTAATTAAAACGATATGAAGTATATATAAATTCAAATTATTTCTTCATATGGTCTTATAATCATTATATTTTAATATAGAAAAAAATGAAAACCTTGATCCTAAAATTTTATGTGAGACTTTTAACAGTTTTAGTAATTTATACTCATTTTGAAAAATTCGAAATACAACATACCCAAAAATCTAGATTTTTATTATATGATTAATGTAGTTGTGTAATTTATTTTAATAATAAAGAAATAAAAAAATGAGAAAAAGTAAATAGATTGTTATCAAATATTTATTTTTTTAAATCATTAATTGTCATATATATATTTTAATCACATTAGGTAATTCCGTAGGTTTTATTTAAGGAAAGCATGCGAAACAATAAATATTTGATATATGCGACCAACTATAGTCTACGAAATATTATATTGCTAGAGAGTATAAATTTTAAACTATACATTATATCACATGCTCTAGAATCCTTGGGATTTGAAATAGAAGTCAAAAAGATATGCCACATAGGATTGAGGTTATTTTTTATTTATTACAAACTTAAGGTTACAACTTTTTAAATGATTCTCAATTAATATATAAGGGATATCTTCTAAATTCTATTTAGAAGAATTATAGAACATATTATATAAAGCATAGTTTAAAACAAGGTTCATTGGTCTCATATAAGACATATCAAACTAAATAACATATCATACTAAATCTCATATATATTCTTTCCTTAAATAAGAAATACGGAATTACCTAATGTGATTAAGATATATATGACTATTAATGATTTTAACTAATAAAGATTTGTTAACAATGTGTATATTTTATATCATTTTTGTTTAATTTTTATTATTAAAATAAATTACACAACTACACTAATCATATAATAAAAATTTATATTTTTATATAGGTTGTACTTTGAAATTTTCAAAACGAATATAAATTACTAAAACTATTAAAAATCTCACATAAATTTTTGTGATCAAGGTCTAAATTTTTTTTCTATAATAAGTTACAATGATTATAAAATCATACGAATATATAGTTTTATTTTAAACATAATTATAATATAAAATTTAACTTATTTTTTTTTATAAAATTATTTTTTCTTTAAAAATATAACTTTAAAAAATATAATTTCTGATATTATTAGACAAATAAATAAATTATATTAAATTGGTTTTGAAACTTTATATATTCTAAATGCAAATATTATACCAATTGTCTCTTAAGAAAACATTAGGGAACTTGATAATGCTCTATCAATTAAACCTTGTGACACTCTATTTATTTTTCATCACTCGAACACTGAAAAATGAAAAGATATATGAATTGGACCCATTAAATTTTAAGTTTTGATCTACAATTCTAATTACAATTGTTTCTGATCCTACGCATAGATAATTTAATAAAAATTTAAAAATTCCAAATACATATAAAAACAATCATATGTAAATTTTAAATTTGCCAGTACCAAAATTTTATATTTTAATAACATACAATCACCCTGCGCAAGTCGCATGTCTTATCCTAGTCATCCATTGTTGACAAAAAAACCATCCATCTATAAAATTTCAAACTTTTTACCTAATTTCAACGTTTTTACCTAGTTTCAACCTTTTCGATCGCTCAGGTAATTTCGAGCTCAAGCCGGTTCGAATAGCAAAAACATGTTTGGTTTGAGTTTTAGTTTGGTTATTTTGGGTAATCATGTAAAATTTTGGGTATTTTAAGTAAAATTCTAGTAATTATGGTAATTCAGATAACAATCTTGGATAATTTGGATTATTTTGGATCAAAATATTTGAATACTTTCGGTAGCCTAGATACTTTTAAGAATTTAGTTTTCTCAAATACTTTTGGATATTTTTAATATATATATATATATATTATATGTATATATTTTCTTTTTGTTATGTTATAGGTATATATAATTAATATTTTTTTATATATTTGGGTATCTATTCGATTCTCAGTTCAATTATTTTGTATATAAGAATATCTAAACCGTTTGTATATTTGTAAATTTTATTCACAATTTCGATTTTGGTATTTTAATTGAGTTTCGATTTGGGTATTTTCGTAATATGTGAAAATTCTAAAACATGCAACATTTTGATTGAGAGAGTTTTTGATAGTAGTACAGCTTATTAATTATTAGAAAAGCATGTTACAGTAACATTTATTATTTTCTTCAAAGCCTTTATGGGGGCTAATAAAATATTAATCTTTCTCTAATATGTGAAAAGTCTAGAACATGCAACATTTAGATGGAGAAAGTATTTGATACAAATACAGCTTATTAGTTATTAGAAAAACATGATACAGTAACATTTATTATTTTCTTCAAAGGTTTCCTTTTATGGGGGCTAATAAAGTATTAATCTTTCTCTAAAATGTGACTTTTGCATTCTTTAGATCATGATTATCACTGGTTTTTTACATGGGTTTTTTTTTTAAAAAAAACTAGATTTTGACCCGCGCTTAAAAGCGCAGAAATTTTTTATTATTAAAAATTTATATAATTAGGTTTTGTTTTAATTTAAAGAATATTTTGATATAAAATCAGTTCACCAAAATTTGTGGTGATGATTGTTTTTCATTAGTTTTTAGTTTCACTTTTTGGTTTTTAGTTTCACTTTTTGGTTTTTAGTTTTTAAGTTTCTACTTTTCATTTTCAGTTTTTGGTTTAGGTTTTTAATTTTTAAACCCGATAAGTTAGTTTGAACTGATATTATCAAGAAACAAATCTCAAATAATCGAACATCTAATTTAAAACTGAAAAGATGAAAAAAAATTAAAAAAATGAAATAGTTTATATTGTAAATAAACAAAGCAAAAAAATATAATATGTGTTTTCAGCTTTTGGTTTATGATTTTATTTTTTAGATTTGGTTTTTGGTTTTGCTTTACATTTTTTTAATCAGTAAATTATTTAAGAAAAAGAATACAATAAATTATTTAAAAGTTACAATTGAAATTTATCAAAACAAAGTGATTGTTATTTAAAATAAAAAAGTATATTAACATGTTTTAAAGTACATGATTTAAATAAATGATTAATAATAGATAATTTTGTTTTGTTAAAAATATTAAATATCTTTTGGGTCTGAAAATAATAATTGATTTTTGATCTTTTAAGGTGAAAAGTTTATTCAATGTTTTTTGGAGTTTTTTCTTAATATTAAGCCCAAAAACCAAACTATATAATTTGTTCAAAAATTAAAAGTAAGCCCAAAACTATATTCCATAAATAACCACTGGTTTAATTTAAGTATAATTAGTAGATTTCCATATTCCATATTTTGATGATATATATTCTTTTTAAACATTCCATATTTGTAGGATAAAATATGTGTTTTCGGTATACACATAGATATCTGCCGTATTTTGAAGGTAGTTTACATTAAGGTCATCCTTTTACATTAATTGTGTTGGTTTAATTTAAATAATACGGCACAATCAATTATATAACTTATATTATTTGTAACATTCTAGAAATAGTCCAAATTTAAATGACAACTTGTATCAGTAGATAAAAAGAATGACTTTATTTTAATAGAATAGATTCATAAAGAAAAAAGTTGGAGAGATACACAATAATATGTCTTTAATTAGGGTCAGGAAAAACCTGCTTTTAAGTACTCCTCCCACATATCAATACATTAGTGGTTTTAGACATTTTATTTTAATGATTTAAATAAAAAATTAAAATAATATTAATTTCCCTTAAGAACCTGATATTAAAAGATCTTGATCGTTAATCATGCCCTTAGGCACCTTTGGATATAGCTTTTTGTCAGAGTAATAGTCATAATCCATGTACACCTTCCTTGCATTCATATACAGTTTCTTTTATCTAGAGCTTAGCTGCCAATTTTCTTTGCGATTCCACCAAAATTGAGGACCAAAGCATTTCTCTATGCCGAAAAAATCAGTTACGCACCCATCAATCTTTGATGTCTGGAACTTAGCAGTGTAAGGCATCTCCTTGTGATCAACTATCTATCCATTTTCACACTCCCATGCATAAACATCGTTTGCATTGATGGGTACGAAATGCCTGGATTCTTTCTATTGATAAAGATAAACATACAAGTGGTATTAACAATGTGGTAGTTTAAGCAATTTCTCTTTTAACTATTGTAGGGGACGGATTCCATCTTACCCTCAAGGCCCATCGAATAAAGCTATGGCCCATTACTCGGCCCAAATAAACGAGGAAGATCTATGCCCACAAGACGACAAGGAAGTTGGAGCCGAGTACACATCATCGTGTGTACCGAGCAAGGAGATCTGGGTCGTCTGGAGGCCCACATGACAAAGGACACGGCCCATTAGGGTTGTCCGTACAGCGACCTATAAAGTCAAAGAGATACAAAACTTAGAAGGGATCCTAAAATAGATTGACTAGGCGGCAGCTAAACTAGGGTTTTAATCCTCTTGTTACTCTTAGATCGGTCTGTACGACTCCGGTAGCTCCCAAGCACCGTAATCCTCTTTGTATTCACTTTCTCTTCGATAAAAAAAGCTCATCTTCTTCTTGTTTGTTTGTCCATACCTTCGAAATAACCCATCGACGAGTTTTCGTCGATCATTTACTTGTTATCACCAAACTCGGTTCAAACAGTTGGCGTCCACCGTGGGGCATAACGAAGTAGTGTGATGAATATGGCTAACGAAGAAGATTCTTCCGGTAACCAACCGGGAGAAAACCCAGTCGCTCTAACTGTCGAGAGTTTCATGGATTCCGTCATGGCCCGTCTCGCTAAGCAAGATGAAACCCAGAAAGAGACAAACGCTCAGCTCGCGGCCTCGGCGCCATCCTCTCACCACCTGACGGAGCAGCCAGAAACATCGCGTCAGTCCGACGATTTCTCTTCAACACCAACCCTACCCCGACTCCAGCCAACCAGCCGTTTCAACCCGAGGGAACGTCGGCAGATGACTCAGCTCAACCGGCTGGCGGCTCTGATGCCCAAACTGAGCGTGGAATAGCTGAGCTCAAACTGTCTCTCCAGACCATAACCTCTCAGATCCATCACGCTAAGAGTGCTGCCCCTCAGATCGATCGCGTCCTCGCCGAATCATTGCGTACTCCTTTCACAGCACGTATCTGCAGCGTCAACATCCGTCTGACTGAGAAACTCCGACTACCGACCTATGCCGGCGAAAGAGACCCGACGGATCACGTGACTGCTTTCAACATCGAGATGGGTCGGTCACGGTTCTCAAACGAAGAGAGAGATGCCGGCCTTTGCCAGCTCTTCATCGAGAGTCTAACCGGACCGGATTTGACATGGTTTTCCTGACTAGCCGAGAACTCCATCGACAGTTTCCATGACCTATCATCTGCTTTCTTAAAACACTACATCATGTTTACACGCCAGGGAGCTACGGCCTCGGACCTCTGGAAAATGTCACAAACTTCCGGAAAAAGCCTCAAAGAGTTCATGGGAAAATTCAAAACTTTGGCTTCCAAAGTAAACGCCCAGACAGCATGACAGTCGAAGCTCTCCAGAACGCACTATTCGTTCATTCCCCGTTCCGGCAAGACCTCTACCGAAGTCCGACCACCTCGATGGAAGATGCCATCGCTTGCTCCCATAACTTCATTCGCATGGAAGAAGATACCCGTGCAATATTGAACAAGCGAAACTCAGACAAATCGGGCATGACGAAAACTCATCACTACCGACAAGATACACGCCAGGAGCCGCGTCAACACTCTACAAGAGATCGCAACGACCGAAAGAAGGGTTACATTTACCACGTTGACGGGGACGAATCTCCCCTTCCACTGTAGTAGTTTGGGTAAAAGGCTGGAACCATTACTACCGCGAAGACGACGGCGCAAAAAAAAATCGCCGCCCGGATCTAGGTCCCCGAGTAAAAGCGAGTCAGACAATTTTTGCAAGTATCACAACACCAAGAGTCATGATACCAAGGACTGCAGGCACCTCGGTGAGTACCTCATCGCAAAGTATGCAGCCAGAAAGATCGAGGCCGAGCCTCCGAAACCGATGACAAACACCAGCAAAAGTTGGAGCAAAAACAAGGACAAAAAATCCCAAAAATCAAAAGATAAGGCCCGACAAGAGGGAGATACTCGATCCGGGACGTCCGATGATGAATCCGCTGTGGGACGGCTCCAAGATGACCAAACTGCCGAGGAGGAACAACCCAAGAGCAGGAAACGAATCCAAGTCATTCTTGCTCACAGGGAAGTGTCGTCCGATGACGATAATGGACCTGACGATCTCCGAGCACACCTTAACTCTCACCGCAGGGAAACGCAAAACGCTGACCTTCGGGATAAACTCAACTCAAGAAAATAACAAAAACTGGACAACTCCAGCACCGTCCCAACCACGATCCCTCGATACGGACCGAACGATCTTCGACATCATCTCAATTCCAACACCGGAGACCTTCGGTACACGCTAGACAGAATGAAGACGCCGGATTTACGTCAAATGCTCCACAAAAAGAAAGCAATCGACACTGGTGTCGGCCCCTCCCAACCGTGAACCGATCAGGTAGAAAATGCGCTTGACACCCGCTTAAATGTTATCATGGGCGATTCCCCCCGTGCGGAGATTCGGTCTGATCGATAAAGTCTCATCAATGCCAGGCTACTGCTTCTAAAAAATGGCCGTCAAAACCAGAAGACAGTCCTCTTATTACGTTCTCCCCCGCAGATGCTGTCGGTGTCCACATGCCCCACAACGATCCATTGCTGATCGAGATCGGGATCGGTGATTGTGAATTCACGAAAGTCCTCATCAATACGGGTAGCTCGGTCAACCTCATTTTTCTCAACACCCTTGACAAAATGGAAATTGATCTCCGACAGATGAAGCCCTCTAACCAGACGCTCACTGGCTTCAACGGGGTTTCCGAGGAAATGATAGGAACAATCCGTCTCCCCATATACGCAGGCGGGGTAACGAAAGCCGTGAAGTTCTTGGTAATCAATACTGTCGCACCTTATCACGTCATACTCGGAACTCCTTGGCTCCATTCGATGAAGGCAATATCGTCCACCCTTCACCAATGTGTAAAATTTGCTGGAAATGATGGTCGCATTCGTACCTTATGAGGCGATCAGCAGGGAGCTTGTGAACTTTTGGTCGCCGCCGTGAAACTCAGACAGGAGAATTCCCATGTCAACGTCGTGGCAAAGCCCGTTCACAAAATTTACCTGCAGAAGGAAGAGATTGTCGAGGTTGTTCTCGACGACAATGATCCGAGCAAGATAGTTCGGGTAAGAGCCTACCTGATGGACGAGATGAAAGAACGCATCATTGCTTTCCTCTGACAAAACACTTCCACGTTTGCCTGGAAAACGTCTGACATGAAGGGCATCGATCCGACGATCACCACTCACGAACTCCATGTTGACCCAATGTTTAAACCCATCAAGCAAAAGCGCAAAAGGCTCGGTCCCGAGCAAGCGAAGGCAGTTAACGACGAGGTCGATCGCCTCTTCGATGCCGGATCAATCATTGAAGTCTGATACCCCGAGTGTCTCGCTAACCCGGTGGTAGTCAAGAAGAAAAGCGGAGAATAGCGCGTCTGCGTCGACTTTACCGACCTCAACAAGGCTTGCCCCAAAGATATTTTTCCGCTCCCTCATATTGACCGACTCGTGGAGGCAACAGCTGGAAACGAGCTTCTCACCTTCATGGATGCCTTCTCCGGATATAATCAGATAATGATGCATCCTGATGATTGGGAGAAAACTTCTTTCATAACTGATCGCGGAACGTACTGCTACAAGGTCATGCCCTTCAGCCTTAAGAATGCTGGAGCGACTTATCAACGACTCGTCAACAAAATATTGGCCGACAAATTTGAGCGAACTAAGGAAGTTTACATCGATGATATGCTCGTTAAGTCCCTCCGAGCAGACGACCACCTCGACCATTTGCGGGAATGCTTCGAAATATTGAATGCGTACGGTATGAAACTTAACCCGGCGAAATGTACCTTCAGAGTCACATCGGGGAAGTTCCTCGGCTATATCTTCACGCAGCACGGGATCTCCCGAGTCTGAAGAACGCTCGCGAGGTTCAGCGGTTGACCAGTCGTATAGCAGTCTGAACAGGTTCATATCACGGTCCACGGACAAGTGCCTCCCGTTCTACGAGCTCCTCCGCGGTAACAAGCGTTTCATATAGGATGATAAGTGCGAGGAAGCCTTTACACAGCTCAAGAAATAGTTAACAACGCCGCCGGTCCTCGCCAAACCAGATGACGGGGATATCCTGTCCTTATACATCGCAGTTTCATCGAAAGCCGTTAGCAGCATCTTGATAAAAGACGACCGGGGTGAATAGAAACCTATCTTCTACATGAGCAAGCGCATGACAGATCCCGAGACGCGTTACCCAACGCTTGAAAAGATGGCACTCGTAGTCATCACTTCTTCCCGAAAACTCCGTCCTTACTTCTAGTCGCATGCCATCGAGATTCTCACAGATCAACCTCTGCGGACTGTGATGCATAACGCTAATCAGTCAGGCAGGTTATCGAAGTGGGCAATCGAACTTAGCGAGTACAATATAACCTACAAGAACCGTGTTACGTTGAAATCCCAAGTCCTCGCTGGTTTTATGGTCAAGCTTGATCCCGGCCTCGAATAAGTTTTGGTCATTCCCGACCAAAACTGGATATTGCATGTCGACGGATCATCAAACAACAAAGAATTGGGTACGGGAGTACAACTTCAGTCCCCCACTAGCAAACTCATCCGACAGTCATTCACCTTCGGCTTCAATGCTTCTAACAATGAAGCCGATTACGAATCGCTAATTGCCGGCCTCTGTCTCGCGAAAGCAGTCCACGCAAAGCGCCTGAGCGCTTATTGCGACTCACAACTTGTCGCTATCCAATACCATGGGGATTACGACGTTCAAAACTACCGAATGGACGCCTACCTTAAACTTGTTTATGACCTCACCAAAGACTTTGACTTATTCGAGCTAATGAAAGTTCCTCGGGGAGAAAACGTATGTGCAGACGTGCTCGCCGCCCTCGGAAGCAAACTCCACGATCAAGTGAAGCGGACCATACCAATACACAAGATCAATAAGCCGAGCATCTCCATCGCCACGGAACCGAGTCCATCCATAGCTTCAATTTCTGATCAGAAGGATATCGATGGTGACCCAAGCGAGGTTAATTAAGATGAACCCGATCAATCCCCCCACAGTGAGCAACCCGAGCACGAACTGCTGACTGGCGTTAACCAATCATCGATTATCTCGCCCACGGCGTGTTAGTCCCTGAAAAGTGGTTAGCTCGCCGTATCAAGACCAAAAGCACAAACTACTTGTTCACCAACGGGGTCCTCTATCGCTGGACAGAAAACAAAGTCCTACTTTGTTGCTTGCATGGTGAGGAAACCCGCCTCGTCATGGCCGAGAGTCAGGAAGGGGCAGCGGGTAACCACTCGGGAGGGCGAGCATTGGCATTAAAAGTAAAAAATCTAGGCTTCTTCTGGCCGTCGATGGTGGCCGCCTGCGAGTTCTGTGCCCGCCGCTGCGATAAGTGCCAACGACACGCCCACATAATCCATCAACCTACTGAGTTACTCTAAACAACTACAGCGCCCTACCCCTTCATGCGGTGGGCGATGGACATTATCGGGCCCATACCAAGCTCATGAAAACGATGTTTCGTCCTTGTCATGACAGATTACTTTACCAAGTGGGTTGAAGCCGAAGCCTTTATCCATGTCACCGATAACGAAGTACAGGGATTTGTCTGAAAAATATCATATGCCACCACGTTCTCCCATACGAGATTATCACAGATAACAGATCGCAGTTCATCTCCAACAAGTTCCGAGGCTTCTGTGATCGCTGGAGAATTCGACTAAGTACTTCGACCCCGAGACACCCGCAAGGAAACGGTCAGGAAGAAGCAACAAACAAGACAATTCTTGATGGCATAAAGAAGCGCTTGGACCTCAAGAAAGGCTGTTGGGCCCACGAACTAGATGGTGTCCTTCGGTCGCATCAAACCACACTGCGAGGTGCGACTAAAGTCACACCTTTCTCTCTTTCCTATGGAGTTGAGGCAATGGCACCCGCAGAGGTCAACGTTACGAGCTTACGCCGAGCAAAGCTCCCGCAGAATGAGGAAATCAACGAGAAAATGATTCTTCATGCCTTTGATCAGCTCGAAGAACGCCGCGACCAGCCATTACTCAGAATCCAGAACTACCACAATCAAATTCAAAGTTACTATAACAGAAAGGTTCACTCGCGACCGCTGGCACTCGGCGACCTCGTATTCTGGAAGGTATTCGAAAACACCAAGGAATGATCATCTGGAAAGTTGGGAGCGAACTGGGAAGGCCCTTACAAAATAACCAAGGTCATCAAACTAAGAGTATACCGACTGGAGACATCGACAGGCGAACCAATCCCGAGGTCATGGAACTCTCTCAACCTAAAGTGTTACTACGCCTAAACACTTCGTCCCAAAAAAAAAAAAAAAAAAAGATATATATATATATAAAAAATTTACCGAGCAAATGCGCCTTCGGGCCACCTTTGCCAAAAGTAATGCGAATCTCGCAACAACCCGAGTAAATGCGTCCCGACCACTTTTACTCACCCGAACAAATGCGTCCCGACCACCTTTGTTCGGACAAAAACGAACTACGGATAACTTGATCCTCTAACGAGGTACGTAGGCAGCCCTCGCAAGGGTCCAGTCATACCCCCAATCAAAGCCATATACCGAGCTTTCACTGAACCAACACGACGGCAGCCGCACACGCGCACCCAAAAAAGGTCGCGGCGAATCTCACTCGTGCTCGGGACAAGGTCAGACCTTTACATTTGCGAACACTCCAGAGGAAAACTGAACTAACTCACACTACATTAGATGTAATGAGCCTTCGTCGAGGATAAATTCTCCCTGATGTGCCATTCCTTACCTATACTCTCGAACTTCTCTCGGATGGCACGAATAGTTTCATTTTACTCACTTAAATCAGTTGTTGTAATGAATGTTTGTCGACATAAGTTCCCCGAGGAGTTCTTCTTTTGTTTACTTATGGTAATTCCCTATGATATCTTCATTTAAATACTCGACGGGACATTCTCTGGGAAAACAAGAGATGGAAATACACTAACAAAACATAATAAGAAGAGTATTCATTCAAACATACACCCACGAAAGTCTTACAAATAGTCGACTAGCAAAAGGTCTTAATAAAAGATTACATGAAAGAAGCGGGTAACGTTCCCAAGCTCACGTCTCGACATTGGCTTCCTCGTCACCGCGATTGATCTCAGCTAACTCCTCTTGATTCAGGCTCAACGCGGGAGCTTCCGAGTTCCCTATCTCGGTGGTCAAAGCACCCACTCCCGAAGCGATCTGGTATTCAGAACCAATGGTCCATCCCTCCAGGTCCTCTCCCCGCGTGGTCAGATCTCCTTCTGCCCGATCAGTCCCGAGACCCAAGACCGGTTGTGGCGTTATGATAGTCCGCGAAAAATGATCTTGGGGTATGCCCTCTAGTGGAGCGGGAGAATTATCCTGCGGACTTCGAAGACCCCACGCAACCGCAGTATCAATGAGCCCTGCGTTGGAACCAAAGGGGACGATCCCGGCCAGGAAACGCTCGTCAACAAACTGGGACGGAAGCACCAAGGGAGATAGGGTCAAGCTGGATTCAGGAAGATCCCTTACCTCCGAGCTAGTCATTTCCGCCTTGTACTTTGACGCGCTTGAGTCGAAGACTCTGATCACATTACTTGGGATGCTATGGCCCTTCCTGTTGAGCATCTCAAGGCAACCTTTGACACCGGAAGCCTAGCCGTACAATGATAAGGCTTTTTAAGCCTTAGAGCAAATCAATTTAGTAAGGTAAGTAGAGTGTCAATCCAATCCTGAAAGCTATTGAACAAAGAGAATGCAAGACATTGCTTAATCTAAATGCAATCAATGAGTGAGATGATATTGAACTAGAATACTACTAAAATGTAATAAAAGGATGATCTTTCTTTCTCAAAATGAAGCAAGAGGACTCATGGGACTAGAAATTTTATCTTGGGTGATGTAGATCCAATCTAAAGATGGCAAGCTAGCAATCATACACTTTCCTTATGCCTAGACACAATCCTAAACAAGCTCTATCTCTAGATGAATGTTCTTTTACTAAAGCAACTCAAGCATCTAATCTCTTAGGTTTAATATTACTAAAGGAAACATGGAGAACAAGTCTAATGGTAATCTTAACTTCTTTAGCAACTAATCTCTTAGGTAAAGCAAGTTAAAAGCATTGAAGAGTTGGTTCAGGCATTTCATCATACACCTTGTGGGCAGGAAATGCCTAGAGATCCATTTTAGTATGATCAAGACTAAAATGGCATTGAGAACCGTCAACAAGCAAGGAAACATGTAAATCTAACACTAAACATCCTAGATCTTCTCTAATCGCCCTTAATCACCCTAGCCCATGAATCCAAAAGGAGTCTACTCACTAATCTTCATGATTAATCTTAAACCCATGGTTGACTTAAGAGAAATCATGTTGAGAAGCAAGATTAATCAAACAATCACAAAGAAAATAAGAAGAAAAGAAACTAAAGATTCAATCTTTCTTTTAGGTTTCAATGTGTTCTTTGAGAGAAAAGAAGATTATCCCATCATTAGGATCTAAAACGTATTTATAGGGTTCTTAAAATCCCTAGTGGACTCAGTGAACAAGCTGAACATGCCCAACAAAAACATAAAATTCGTCAGATGAATAGTGCTGGAGCGGGTGCCTTGGGTCGCTTTGCTACCCCGCTCCAGAACACGCTCAATGTGGAGCGGGGGTCCTGGGTCGCTGCGCTTAGTAGATTGATCATAACTCCTCCAATACATATCCAAATGACTTGAAACCACTTTCATTAGAAAGCTAACACAATTTCCCATGTGCTCCCAAAAGATGAGCTTAAAAAGATATCTTTAAGGTCTCCATCCATGTTCATCTTTCATCCTTTTGCATCACAAATATCTCTAAACACATCCAAAAGCTCAATGGGACACTCCAACACCTAAGAAAGACTTATGAATGCAATATGGATCCTAAAGATGTCTAAACCTAAATCTATATGATGATTTATGTACAAAATGAAATGCTAAAACTATGTAAATATGCATCATATCATACAGCTGCCGCTTTTCCTCGTAAGCATCCCGGTTCCCCATGTACTCGCGGATACTCTCGAAACAACGTTGACACTTCGAGATATACACGGTCTGAACCCGAACCCTTTCCAGAGTGACCTCGTAAACTCGGGATCGTCTCAGCCTCCTTATCTCCCGATATTTCTCCTCGACGCGCGCTATCAATTCTGCTTTCTCACGCTCCGAGTTATCCAATGCCTCCCGAGCAGCTTTTAATTCTCCCTCGAGAGCATCGGTCTGATTCCTGTACTCGCGACTGAGAGCAACCGCTTTGTCTCTCCCTTCTAGTATCTTCCTGGTCACCTCGAGCACCTCGTTCTTCTGCTTCTCTAGAAGGGCATCTCTCAACGAAACTTTCTTTTCAGCCCTCTTTGCCCGAGCCTCAAACTCCTTGCATTTGTCCATAGATTGTCAGAGAGCTCGGTCATACTTCTCCACAAGGTAAGTCTTCCGGGCCATAGCCTGCAAACGATCAAGACCAGAAGAACGTTAGCGGAAAGCTAAAACGTAGAATCAAAGCGAAGGAGAGGCGACTCACCATGACGTCAGCGCTGGCAGAATCCGTGAACTCGTTTCCGAATATCAGTTCGGATACCGGAGGGAGTTCTCTCGGCCCTCCACGGATTTGACGAACAAGCTCCGCACACTTTTTCGGAAGGGAACACAAAGGGGACGCATGATCATGATAAAAGTCGACCTTGTCCGAGAGGTTCTTTGAAGTGCACCGAGGAAGCGTTGCCCCTCTCTCGATAGCCATCCGAGCCGCTCGTGGAACAATGGAATTCACGACAGGGGTATCGTCGCGGCCTGTAGAAGCTAATGCGGTACCCACAGGATCCGGGTTGTTGTCGCCCTCGGGAACCAATTCCTCTCCCGGAGGATCTCCTTCTCCACCTAACCCTTGTTGAGAAAACTCACTTGGTTCAGAAGGCTTGGACTTTTTGCTCCTATTTCTCTTTTTCTTCTTGCTTTTCGTCGTCACTGCCTCAGTCTCTGTCGGAATCTCCTCGTCCCCATTTCCAACGTCGACATCGTTGTCAGGCGGAGGAAAATCATGGTCGGCATTAGATCCTCCCTCCGTCCTCCAATGCTTAGTCAGGTGAGAATCGGAGAATGGATCATCAGCAACGGGGTCTTGTACTGAAACTGCCAAGATTCGCTCGGGATCATCGACGATGGGCTGTTCTTCCGGGCAATCAACCTTGGTCTCATTGGTCGCCAGTTCATCGGACATGTTTGTATCCGATCTCTTCCTTTTCCGCGTTAAGGAGTCGACCCGCTCTGCCGGAGGCGTCTCATCGTCGTCGCCCCGAGTAACCGTATCTGTAACTACTTCCCAAGGAGTGGACACCTCGTCATATCAGGCCTCGATGTGCGTTTGGGAAGGACCCACTTCCTCGATCTCACCCTCCAGAATATCGCAAAGGCTCGGAATATCCTTCATTTTTTTCTTGCACCTTTTTCTCGGCGAGGAAGAAGCCTCTTTAGGAAAGATAGCTAGTCAGCTACGACCTTAAACCTCCGTGCGCAGATCGGATCTCTAGTCAGTTGGGGAAGTCAAAAGGGGGGGATCAGAGATGTTCAGTCTCGAAATAACGAATACGTCGCAAGGAATCGAAAAGTGTTGGGTACAAAATACCTCGGGTAATACGGGGTAGCAACCGGTTGATCCGTGAGTACGAAACAGAAATCCAGCGAAGAGGCGTGGCGCTAGCGAGTTTCTGGACTACGTTAAGGAAGTCCTCAGGGTAGTTCCTTGTGTTAGAATGCGGCACTGCAAAAACAAAACAAAGGCAGAAGACAACGATCAGGTACTGAACGAACACAAACCAATTCTGCGAAGTGCTCTACCAAAGCTCGGGTTCCAAAGAACCTTGTATTCCTCGCCCGGGGATTCCTCGAAAGCACTTTCATCCGACTTGATGGGCTAAGCAAGATGCCCAAGCCGGATTGCACCTTCACGACAAATAGACCATTCTTCATGTTCGACACCATAGTGAGCTCCTAGAAAACCCGGACGCTCAGCGACAAATCCCTCTCCGCAGCCAAAACCATGAGAGCTACTGCCACTCGGAACGAAACGTTAAGGAATTGCAAAATCGCTGCATCCCAACGAAAACAATAAGCAGTAACTAGTCGGGGAACCGGGAACCATAGCTTGGCGTCCCTCTGAAAGTATGACTCGTAAACACATTGGTACCCTATCGGAGGAGTCCACGGCCTCTGGTTGGGAGTCGGGATGATGAAAGTAGTTCCATGTCCGCCTCGTTCTCTCAGAATCGTTTTAACGGTTTCGACAGATGACCTTGTCGGGAGGATGTTATCCCAATCATTTCTGACGACCACTGTCAGACGAGAAAGCTCGGGACGAAGAGCTGGCAGTTTTTCGAACAAGCCCCCGGGGAAAAACTGAATGGGAATCATTGGCTCGTTGGTCGAGGGGAGCGCCTTACCCGGCGTATCCCTTGCTCGGGAGCCATGCAGATCCTCCCCGACTGCCAGACCCGCAGATTGACCGACGGAAGAAACTTCAATATTTCCTTTGCTCAGTCTGAGTCTCTCGGAGTCAACCATAACAAGCAGTTGTTGCGACAGACTAAATCCCTCGATATCTCGGAGAGCTTCTTGATGTGCTAACTCGGATTCAATTACGCGTCGGGTTTCGAGCGTTTGCTTCTCCAGAACCGTTGGATTAGAGGCTACTGACTTACCTTTCTCCGCTGCCGTCAAGCGTCTACCCAGAGACATCAACAGAGCCTAACTAGAAATTGATAGAGAGAGAAAGAAGCTAGAGAGAGGAAATACCTGTGAGGAGCGAAGAAAACTGAGTAAATGAAAAAAGAAGGGGTATTTATAAGGAAGGAGGGGACGCGTGTTTCAATGTGTAGCCATTAATAGGTCTACGAGGCCTATTGGGCCTATCTGATACCCAATACGCGTGAATCGTCCCGTGTCTCTTCCACTTCCCAACGAAAACCGAATCTCAGTGAGCCGACCGACCCGGTCTGAGAGAACTGGTTCCGCTCTCGAGCCGAGCAATTTATTCTCTCAACCAGAGCAATTTAATTCACTAGGCTCGTGCGCCAACCATAGTGAACTGGGGAGATTTATTGTAGGGGACCAATTACATCCTACCCTCAGGGCCCATCGAATAAAGCTATGGCCCATTACTCGGCCCAAATAAACGAGGAAGATCTATGCATGCAAGACGACAAGGAAGTCGGAGCCGAGTACACGTCATCGTCGGTACAGAGCAAGGAGATATGGCTCGTCTGGAGGCCCACAGGACAAAGGACACGGCCCATTAGGGTTGTCCGTACAACAACCTATAAAGGCGAAAAGATACCAAACCTAGAAAAGATCCGAAAATAGATTGACTAGGCGGCAGCTAAACTAAGGTTTTACTCCTCTTGTTGCTCTTAGATCGGTCTGTACGACTCCGGTAGCTCCCGAGCACCGTAATCCTCTTTGTACTCATTTTCTCTTCGATCAATAATGCTCATCTTCTTCTTGTTTGTTCGTTCATGCCTTCGAAATAATCTACCGTCCATCGATCATTTATTTGTTATCACCAAACTCAGTTCAAACAACTATGCATCAGTAATTCAGTACGTAACATTTTTCAGTAAGACTTGACAAATGAAAGTAAGAGGTTATTAGCTAAATAAGTTGTATAACTTCAAGATAACTTTCACGCACATATATCTCTAATATTATTTGAAAACTCAGTATTCTATATATTCATTATAAATCTCATAATTATTTAATATATATGATTATCAGTTAACTAAAACCATTATATTTAAAATTTATTATTCATAAACTAGACTTTTTCACTTTCTAAAATAACAAAACATATTATTTTGTATTATTATTTAAATTATGTTTTCATGTGAATTATCACAATATTAATTATAGAAGTATCTCTAATGAATTAAAATTAGTTTAATAACAACTTTATTTTGCTATATATTATATTTAAAAAAGTTATAATCAACTATTCATTCATATATATGATTTATTTAAAAATATTTCTTGTTATTTATTTTCAATAATTGATTTTAATAGTTAAGTTAATAAAAGCATTAAAGTAACTGAAGAAAATAGTTAAGATGTTTTTTTCAATACTTTTAAGAACTTTAAATAATATAACATATTAAAAAATTACAATAGCTTTACTTTAAATTCATTATTAATCAAAGAATTGTGATAAGAAAATATGTTAAACAATTGGATTCTTGCAAGGTACTAATTAGTTGTTTTTTGGGGTAAAAATGTTAAGATTTTATACCAATTTTCAGAGTTTTTGATGAAAGTTACACATATACAAGTAGCAGAAATTAAACTAAGCAACAACATGGGAAGAGAAGAAGAAACAACATCTAAGATCTATAGGAAAATGAGGCAGTTAGCAAAAAACTACAAGCAGAGCAGAAGTAGTAGCCTGACCACAACAGAGCATTGTCAAATGATGATGATACCTTTGATGATACATGAGACCACTTCTTTCAAAAAAAAAAAAAAATACATGAGACCACGCTGTAGTAGTTTTGGCTTCCTCCGTTCCTCGCAACACTGCTCCAAATGATTGATACCACCTCCGCACAGCTTTGCGAACTGAGTCAATGGAAAACAAAGCCTTCAACTACCACTGGCAATAGAAAACAGTGAACTCTGAAGCCAATCACCTCTACTCTAGCCAGGAGCTCCAATAGCGCCATCTTGCTAGTCCCACCAAAACCTCAAGAAGTTAAACTAATTATTTGTTATTGTTTAGCTAGAGAAATTAACATGAAATTACGTTCTAAACCTCATCGGGATTGGGCTACTCGTTTGTATCAAAAAATTATATGAGTGTCGGTTTAAACATCTACAGTGATCACAAAAAAATTGAAACAATTTTATTATGAATCCAAAAATATGTTAGGCTAATGTAATCTTTTTTTTTACTGTCATGTTTTAAAATCATTATATTTGTTTTGGTATTATTGTTAATTTAATACCAAATAAATAATTCAAACAATATTTATTAAGTAGTGTGGAGGCGCGATCCGTAGAGAATTGAAACAGGTAGAATGGCTATAAGAGGAAGAAAATTCAAGGGATGAAATATTTCCCCAAGATCAATCGAGCTCTACTAACTCATTTGTGCTTCTATTTATTCATTCATTCTAGTTCAATTCTATTTTGATAATTTTGTTTTGTCAAACATATACTTCATAAATTGAAAAACGGAGTGGGCCGGCTCAAAGTTAAAGACTTACAACAAAAGAAACAAAAGACAAAAGAGGAAAATGGGCCGAAACAGCCGAAATAGATTATGAATGGGCTAGAGCCCTTTTTACGAGACTATCAGCCTCTCGATTTTAAGATCGAGGGATGAAGGAGAAAGTGATATCGAAAAGAGCAGACAAGATCTGTTGAATTTCCCAGAGAACACCAAAGGTCTCTTTAGTCTGGATGTTGCCGTTGATAGCTCAAATGAGCGTCAGGTTGTCAGAGGCCATATTCTTGAGTCATCTGTACCCAAGTGATGCTGCCTTGATGAGAGCCGATCGAAGCGTTAGAGCTTCAGCCATCAGTGGGGAGTTGATAAAGTCCATGGTGGAGGATCCCGATTGAGGTTCATTTGTGTTTGGTCCTGCAAAGATCCAAGCCAGACCAGCTCATTTCGCTGTCTTGTCCCAAGCTGCTTCAGATTTACAGATGATCCTTGGTTCCTCAATCTGTCGGTGTGAACTTCCTCTGCTTAGATCAGGTAAAGTTTTATTCTTGTTATGCTTTTGTTGATGTTCCCAGCTCCATTCTCTCACTAGGGCTAACTCTTTGGTAGCAACATTCGTAGGGGAGAAGATTTTTCTTCTCGAAGACTAAGAGGTAGAAATCTCGCCATAGGGACCAACAGATCCAGGGGAGAACCTTGTAGGTAATACCCGAGGGAGGGAGACAGATCGAGTTTCAAAATTGGAGCAAAATTTGATTTTGATAACTATATTTCAACTGTTTCGACAATTGGTTCTAGAGGAATTTTCCCTAGATTCTTTCCTTTAATTGAAACGACACACAAAAATATTTGGTGTGGGTTTACCCACAAGAAAATTTTCTTTCTAAACGTTGAACTTACGATTTCCTTGAAAAAAAAATCATATTTGTTACCAACCTCGGTTTTTTTGACACGAACGGCTATTCTATTACTCAAACTTGAGGTGGTCTGGATAACCAAACCGGAATAGTACAACCAATAAAACATAGCTCACTATGGAAAGATCTAGCAGTCTTAGCTAAAAAATTCAGAAAACTGATTGTGCGCTCGTGGAACATAAGTGACCTTGAAATATGGGAAGCATATCTGCAAAGTCTCTAACTTCTTCAATTTCGTCACAAAGCTTGGCCATGCTTGAGGTTCCTTGATCATGGAGATCAGCTCCCTACAATCTGTTCCAAAATTCTGGCATGTCGAATGTTGAAGCATATTCTCCATCGCCCATTGCAGTAATTCTACTTCTGAATGCAAAGCTGATTCCCGTCTAATGCAATTTCGTGTTATCATCAGTTGAACCTTCCCAAAACTATCCATCCACTTCCACTGAACCTTGTTGTTGATGTCGATGAACCATCTATCAAATACATATTATTCAAGCGTATGGCTTGGTCAGTACTGTTATCTTGAATTATTGGTGGCCCCATCTCATTCGCGTTAAACCAAGCTTGACACTCACTCTCCGCATAGCGAACTAACTCCAACTGATCTCTGTCAATCTCCCTTAAAAATTCATCATTCCGCGCCTTCCATATGTACTAGATTATCCATGGATAATGATCCATGTCTTTCTCTGGATTATCAATGATGTTGTTCCTCCATAAGAGATAGTCCATATTCGTGTAAATACTCGGAACATGGAATATATCTGGACTTGTTGGAGTCGCTGAAAGAGACCACACTTGTAGAGCCGGGGGGGGGGGGGGGGGGGGGGGG
>CAKOAT010708486.1:250174-263694 GCA_932364175.1 Eruca vesicaria subsp. sativa | reverse complement strand
GAAAGATATACCTTGTTGGTAAAGGCTTTTAATTAGTTAATTCGTTTATTAATAACTTGCCTTATTTTATTATCAATTACTTGCGCAAGTTGATACGATGATTACCTTATTTTGCCATCAGTTACTTGTCTTAAATGGTTTTATACATTTTATTAACTTTGTACTCAAATATGATTTTATACAATTTATCATATTATAAAATGTATATCCTATAAATTCATATATGTAAACCATATTTTCTTTTTTTTTGTTATCTTTTTTTTTGTCATCATAAACTATATAGTTCTATGTCAATTATAATATAACTTTATAAAATTTATCACATGATAAATTATGTATATAATTCAGAGTTAGAATATGATATGTGTAACATTTTTGTATATATTTCTAATACTAATGTTAGAATTAAATCGGTTAAATACAAATTTCTATTATAAATATAAGTGATAAAACATAATTATTATATATTTCTATAGATTTACAATATATAAAAATCAAAACTATTTATTATTCTTTAATTTTATAACCATATTATGGTATTAGGAAAGATATACCTTTTTGGTAAATGCTTTTAATTAGTTAATTCGTTTATTAATAACTTGCCTTATTTTATTATCAATTACTTGCGCAAGTTGATACGATGATTACCTTATTTTGCCATCAGTTACTTGTCTTAAATGGTTTTATACATTTTATTAACTTTGTACTCAAATATGATTTTATACAATTTATCATATTATAATATGTATATCCTATATATTCATATATGTAAACTATATATTTCTTTTTTTGTCATCTTTTTTTTGTCATCATAAACTATATAGTTCTATGTCAATTATAATATAACTTTATACAATTTATCACATAATAAATTATGTATATAATTCAGAGTTAGGATATGATATGTGTAACATTTTTGTATATATTTATAATACTAATGTTAGAATTAAATCGGTTAAATACAAATTTCTATAATAAATATAAGTGATAAAACATAATTATTATATATTTCTATAGATTTACAATATATCAAAATCAAAACTATTTATTATTCTTTAATTTTATAACCATATTATGGTATTAGGAAAGATATACCTTGTTGGTAAAGGCTTTTAATTAGTTAATTCGNATATATTTCTATAGATTTACAATATATCAAAATCAAAACTATTTATTATTCTTTAATTTTATAACCATATTATGGTATTAGGAAAGATATACCTTGTTGGTAAAGGCTTTTAATTAGTTAATTCGTTTATTAATAACTTGCCTTATTTTATTATCAATTACTTGCGCAAGTTGATACGATGATTACCTTATTTTGCCATTAGTTACTTGTGTTAAATGGTTTTATACATTTTATCAACTTTGTACTCAAATATGATTTTATACAATTTATCATATTATAAAATGTATATCCTATAAATTCATATATGTAAACTATATATTTCTTTTTTGTCATCTTTTTTTTGTCATCATAAACTATATAGTTCTATGTAAATTATAATATAAATTTATACAATTTATCACATAATAAATTATGTATATAATTCAGGAGTTAGGATATGATATGTGTAACATTTTTGTATATATTTCTAATACTAATGTTTGAATTAAATCGGTTAAATACAAATTTCTATAATAAATATAAGTGATAAAACATAATTATTATATATTTCTATAGATTTACAATATCTCAAAATCAAAACTATTTATTATTCTTTAATTTTATAACCATATTATGGTATTAGGAAAGATATACCTTTTTGGTAAAGGCTTTTAATTAGTTAATTCGTTTATTAATAACTTGCCTTATTTTATTATCAATTACTTGCGCAAGTTGATACGATGATTACCTTATTTTGCCATCAGTTACTTGTCTTAAATGGTTTTATACATTTTATCAACTTTGTACTCAAATATGATTTTATACAATTTATCATATTATAAAATGTATATCCTATANTAAATTATGTATATAATTCAGAGTTAGAATATGATATGTGTAACATTTTTGTATATATTTCTAATACTAATGTTAGAATTAAATCGGTTAAATACAAATTTCTATATTAAATATAAGTGATAAAACATAATTATTATATATTTCTATAGATTTAAAATATATCAAAATCAAAACTATTTATTATTCTTTAATTTTATAATCATATTATGGTATTAGGAAAGATATACCTTGTTGGTAAAGATTTTTATTAGTTGATTTGTTTATTAATAACTTTTCCTATTTTATTATCAATTACTTGCGCAAGTTGATAAGATGATTACCTTATTTTGCCATCAGTTACTTGTCTTAAATGGTATGTTAATTATTGCAAATTTATGACAGTCAATTTTTAATATCTTTCTTTAATTGCTTCATGTTTATTAAAAGAAAACAAATATTACAAGAACCATAAGACTTTATATATCTCAAGAAATGTCTTTACAAGAATTTCTATAACAAATATTTCAGGAACCATAAGACTTAATGATAAAATATGATTATTAATTCCTAATTATTCTCTAAATTTGATATATTCTGAATTTTTTATTATATATAATTCTAAACAAAATAATCTTTTTATATTTTTTTAAATATACATTTAATTGACAAATTTAAAAGTTAAATTTTTGTGAAAATATATGTCTATTAAGTAAATTTCTTGTTCTTTTATGATGTCATTTATTAGTAACTATATACATCTGATATTGCATTAATGTGTATGTTCTTTATTTCCTAATTAGTTAATTCGTAAATATGATGATTACCTTATTTTGCTATCAATTACCTTGGACAAATTTATATGATAATGGTGATTTGAGTTAGAAAAGCCTAAAACTATTATCCATTTAGAAAACCACAAATATAATGGTGATTTGAGATTTAGAAAATCCAAAACTATTATCTTAATTATATTTATATATAAATATGGATCTTAAAAATGTGATTTACTATATATATACATTTGTTTGTTTTTATATTAACAGATAAATAACACAGATGAAAGACCGTTTGTAGTTGATTACAAACCATTTTTCAGTTTGTTTCAATAGCGATATGCAAAGTCAATATTATTTTCGTCTCGATAAAATTTAAAAATCTATTAAATTATTTTATATTGTACAATTGCTAAAAAAATTGACAATTTTTTGCAGGTTTCTATGGGATTTTTTTATTCATAAATGTTCTTTTTATTTTATATTACTTATGAATTATATTTAAACTTTCATCACATTTTCTATGGGATTGTGATATCTATGAGATTCTTATCACATTTTTAATATGTCACTGTCTCCTGTATATCTTACTTACATTTGTTTTTTTAATAGTTAACTTTTATTAAAAACATACTAATGATGTTAATTTTTTTTTTACTTTGGTTAACTTTCATTTGTTTTATTCTTATATACTTTTTGTGACCTTTTTAGTATTTGTTTCAGTTTAATATTGAATTTAGTTCACATATTTTTGTGTATATATTTTAAAACATAATTTTTCTTTTAAAAAATTAAGAAAAATTAAGCGACAAAGAGCCTAATTAAACCGATCCAAAAACAAACTGAACTGAATATAAATTGAACTGGACATAAACCACACCGAACCAGACTAAATAAGGTTTATTTCAGTTGAAAAAAAAAATATTAAAACCGAACTAAACAAACCAAACCGAAAATGTAACCATTTGCTCACCTCTACTGCATCCTAGAGATTTGCGCAAATCTTGTCTCAGCATTGAAACTTTCACTTGTTCTACTAAATCCCACATTTGAATTCAATAGATACTTCTGTCTCAACATTATACTATATTTTTATACCCGCACAGGGTGCGGATGGGTCACCTAGTTTACTTTATATAGACAATTTTTCCTTTTGGCGTCATAGTTTATTTCTATAGTGGTTTTATGACTTTTGTCGGCGAATAGGCACGTCATTTTTTTGACTTAGCATCCTCCAATGCGTTTATAACACGTCACATTTTGGTGACAAGTTTGACTCTGATGGATAATTCTTCTCTGACGAGTGGACTCTCTTTAATAAATAAAAATAAATCACATTCTCGCTTTCGTATAGTAGAGAAACAAGGTAATTAATTTATTTTATAAATTAAAACATAGGGAGGAAGGTATCTGTAGAAACGAGTATTTTACAATGTCATCTAGCTGTCAATAAATAAATATACAAAATCACACCGGTCAACACCAGGTAGGAATGGGCACAATTAATTCTTACTCAACTTGTTTTCACTACTTCATTTGTACTTGACTCTAAAAGTCGAGTACTCATTTTGTTCAAATCGAATATTAATTCATTTATTTTAATTACTTTCAAGTAAAAGATAAGTAACAAATACTGAAATGAAAACAACTACTTAGCGTTGTTAGCTTGTTACTCATAATGTATTATATGACTTATTACCCATTTTTACTTTTAGACAAAAAAATCTTTAATTACTAATTTATACGGTAAATGAATTAAAAGTGATATTATTATAAAAATATTTTAGATTTTTATATTTTATATTTATCATGTTTCGACTTAAAACATATGAAAAGTAACAAAATATTTTTTATTAAATAATTTTTTAACTTTGAATTATAACTAATGCAATGTTTCTTAAACTCATATGCAAGGTTTAAGTAGCTAAAATTAATAATTCATATTAAATAACTACAAATAATGATACAATAACTTATAACTTAGTTCATAAGTAAGTAAGTAAGTAACAAGTAATAAATAGGGGTAAGTAACTTACAAGTATACTATTTTCTAGCAAGTATTTGAAAGTGTAAATACTCGTTTCAAATAAACCAAGTACAAATTCAAAATTTCATTACCCGAATAAACCAAGTCAAGTACCAAGTATGCCAAAAATGACAAGTACTTGGCTTGTGCCCATCCCTAATATCAGGTCAACAATTTCCTCATAGAGTTTTTATTAAGAGAAAATTACTAGAATGTATAAGAAAAATTGGTTATTACTAAAGTGTGTAACATCTTTTTAAAATGACTAGAATATTTGAACACCCCTAATAAATGACAATAAGGGCCTTTGGTTAATTTTTTTTTAATTGGAATTATTTTAATTTATAAATCCACATCACTAATTAACAATACACATCAGAAAAACCAAAATCAAACCGTCTCATTAGGGATTAAAAAAAAGAAACGAAGAACAGTTTCGTCTCGAAGAAGGAATCGCAAGGATACTCCCACTCTCAGAAATCCTCGTCGACATTGTGTTTACTTCCTCTTCCTCGAACTAACTCTTTGTCATTGAACTGTGTCTTCTTCGATATCGTCTTCCTCGAAATCGTTGTCTCCAATCGTTTTTACGAAATCGTCTTCGCCGCATTCTTATATACGAGTTCGTCTTTTCTGATAGGATGTCGTGATGTTATATATTGTGCTTTGGTTGAGTTTGTGAGTCAGTTATATATTAGATTTCATTTGAGTTATATATTTTGTTGCGGCTGAGATAGGGTTATGTTGCGGCTGTGATATGGGTTTGTTGAGGGTTTTGTTGCGTCTGAGTTAGGGTTTTGTTGCGACTGAGTTAGGGTTATGTTATGACTGAGTAATTGTTATGTTATGGCTGAATCATCGATAGGTCGTGACTAAGTTAATGTTAAGTTGTGGCTCAGTTTGGTATGTTGTGGTTGAGTTATTGTTGTGTGAATGGCTGGGTTATTTTATTATATTGGTGAGTTATTATTATGTTATGGATGCGTCAGTGTTATGTTGTGGCTGATTTATTGTTGGGTTATAAGATCAGATGGCTGTTGCTGAAGTTAATTCACGGGATTACCCGCCAAGACTTTATCCTGAAGGGTATTCTAACCTAGATAGTAAAGATATTAATCACAATTTCCGTCCAGGATATTTCCCACATGTTAGAGAAACAATAGGACATGATGTGTGGGAAGAACTGGTGAACTCTCCCATTAGAGTAGTTGTTAGGCTAGCTGAACGCGAAAGCATATGGTCTGGTAGAACCGTACACTATCTACTATGTAGAAGCGAGTAAAAAATAAGGAGATATGCTGTCTCGTTGTTGATGAGGCTATCAGGTTTAGCTTGTTCGAGTTTGGTGAGATCACTTGGTTAAACACAGGTCCATTACCAACATAAAGTTTTGAACCTGAGCAATACAAAGAGTTTTGGGAGGAGTTGAAGGTACCGCTTGGGATGGGACCCAAGTTAGATGAACTGAAGGCAGCATTAGAGTTTTGTCCGCTTTAGAGTTTTGAAAAGCGTAAGCGGTTGGGGCCGCTACTTCTTCAAGCCATGGGAGTCTATTGTTTGCATCACAGTTCAAGGATACCCTTTGAAAGTGCAACCAGGGTGTTTGACGATAAAGCCATGAGGTCGTATCCATGGGGTCGGACTACATACGAAGTTCTTGTTGACTCTATAAAAACGTTGGCTCCAGAAGGAGGGTCATACACAATAAGCGGCATAAAGGACGTGTTATTGATTTGGGCGTATGAATCCATTTCTTGCTTTGGTCTGAGTTTTGGGAGAGTGATCAATAATGAAGCCGCTTCGCTTATGCGATGGGGTGGAAAGCATACACTTGCAAATTTTGATAAATTGTTATCTGCCGAAATCAAAGAGCATGGAGGGGTTATTATGGCTGATTTATTATATTTGATGTCTGATTTATTATATTTGATGGCTCAGCTATGCGTACATTTATGGCTGAGTTATATTATAACCTGTTGTTGCAGGTGTGTGTGAGGAGAATGATTTTGAAGGACTCAATTGAAGAGATGTTTCCTGAATGGTCAGGTGAACCTGACGACCCACTAAGCCAGCTGAGCCACCCACTAAGAAGCAGAAGAAAATTAAAACACACAATAAAGCTTCTGCAACGGAAAAGGGTTCTAACGAGGAGGAAGGTGTTGGACCCAATTTCGGCACCTATCTGAACAGACCAAGGCCCATCTGGAGTGATCTCTGAATCGAGGTCGAGCCAGACCCTACAAGGTCGAGGATGAGATTCCAGAGATCGCGGAGACGGTTAGAGGACAAATGAGCTATAAAAAGAGAGATAGGAAGGACATTCAATACACGAGAAAAACCCTAAAGCTATTCACTAATCACATCGACCTCATTCCTTAGATTTCTAATTCGCTTTCTTGTAATCCTTGTTATTTCCAATCATGTTCATCTCCTTATAAAACGAATTCTACATTCAATAAAAGTCAATTTTTTTCAACCGAAGTCCGATTAGATCGTTGTGTTTAAGAGCATCGTTGCCCACATCCTTTGTCTTCCCCTGATTGAACTCTCGATCTTTACAAAATATTGAGTATGAATTTTATGATCTACTTTTTGGCGCCGACTGTGGGGAAGGTAAACAAAAAACGCCCTTCCTAAGAACCAGATCTAGGATTTCTAAGCATGATTATGGATCCCAATGCAAACAACCTCGATACCATCTGATCTGGATCGATCGACACCGCTCCCACCGGACACCCTATGGGAGCCACCCTGGTGTCCGTCGATCGAACAAATGTCGCTCCCACCGAAAACCCTCTGGGGACCACTCCGGTACCCGTCGACTGAGTAAACATCACCAAGCCACCAACGTGAACCAAAATCAACAGACTCCGCTGATCAGAACCTCGATCGCCGAGAGGAATACAACCTCAGATCGAAACCCTCTTAAGGACCGAACTAGATCTTGCATATGGAATCATACAACGATTCCCGACGATCCAACCAGAGCAACGAGACCAAGGTCTCTGACCCAGTTAACTCGAACTCAAGACGAAATGAGAGCTATGCTAGTCACACTTATCGACAGATCTCGCGAACAAAAGATCATTCATCGAACAATTACCAGTCGTCTAGAACCAACCGAGAGAGAACTCGCTGAGACCCGAACAAATCCGAGGGAAAGAATCCGACAGCACTCGGATCCAACCCTCCAGACGTGATTACCTCAAAACCAAAGAGCCTTCGCCTCCCTTGAAGCGGTCAACACCCGATCGGGCCGTTATGCCGGAGAAATCTTGCGGCAGGCCCAGCCTGAAGGAACGATCTATCGAAGTCTTGACTACGATGGTCAAGGTGAGGTCGAAAATGGAACATAAGGTATCAGATGGACCCCGATCTCGACTCGGAGTAGGCCAACAGAAATGACCCCACCGCAACATTGAACTCGAGATGACCAATTCTCGTTTGGGGGTGACGAATTCCAACGAACGGGACCCATAGTCCATCCAGACCCCGCCTCGGCATACGACCCATTCAGATCGATGCTCAAGAACCTGCAGGAGGATGACCAAAGGTCCCCAAGCCGAGTAAGAGCATTCAAAAGTTACGTAGAAAAGAATGACGTCGAGCTCAAAAGGATACACGCTTTCGTGCACTTACTGACGAGCTCGGCCCCCGATATTGACCAAGTCATCAAGGATACCCGCCAAACTCCATTTACAAATCGAATAACCAGTGTACGGTTACACGACGTCGAAAAGATCAAGTTCCCCTAATACTCAGGAAACTCCGATCCGAAAGCGCATGTGCGGGTTTTTCGATTAGTCGTATCAAGAGCGCATCTCAACAATGAGGAAAAAGAGGTGGGCTACTGCCGCTTCTTCACCGAGCACCTTACAGATCCCGCCCTAGAATGGTTCACCGGGCTCGAAAGAAATTTGATAGACGACTTCACTCAACTCGTATCAGCAATTCTGAAGCAGTACTCGGTGTTTAGTGAGACGTGTGCCACTAAAGCAGACTTGTGGAACCTCAAACAAGCGCCCTTCAAACCTCTAAGGACTTACATAAAGTCCAAGATATCGAGCCTGAACGAAGTTGTTGCGCTGGCAGCTCTGAAAAATGAGTCTGGTTTTCCTCCAAGTTTAGGGAGGAAATGACGGTCCGAGCTCCCACATCACTCGATGACGCATTATATCGCGTGTCATACTTCGCAACCCTCGAAGAGGAAATAGCAGCCTTAAAAGAAAAGTACCACGCCAACAAATGAGTAATTAAAAAGCCCAATACTCCGAAAGAGAAAACCACCAAAGGAAAGCACTCCTACGCCATAGACTCATCATCGCAGAACAAACAGTCGACATTGGACCCGAGCAAATACTGCTCCTTGCACAAATGAAAGGGGCATTCAACCGAAGAGTGTCGTGCCGCACTCCGCAGTAAGGAAGAAAACAAAGAGGGCGGAGAGAACGCAGAAGAAGAAGAGACCCCGTCGACCCCAAAGGCAAAGAACAATGGTAAAAGAAATAGAGAAATCAGACCAGCAGCACCAGAATCGCCACCTCCCGCCCCAAAGAGGAGAGTCGACATGATCTTGTGGGGGTCCGAATATAAAAAAGCACCAAACCAGACCGAAGAATGCGTAAACATTGATATCAAGATGACAGTACGATGCCCGATGAAGGTCGATACGACACGTTCTCTTCCCTTCAGACAGATAACCAAACTTTACCGCGAGCCCATATGGAGCAAAGGTTCAATAAAATCCGAAGAGCACTGAAGAAATTGATACCTAAGTAACAGTACAGCCCGCGTTTACTCAAACCCAACCTTTCCGGGGGGCAAGGACACTACCAGCTGACACTGACCAAAAAATGGAGATTCCCGACGCACCACCAGAAAAAGGTAAAAGAATAGATTTCATTTATGGAGGATCAAAGTTCTACAAGTCAATCAATTCCTTCAAAGCCCACCAACGAAGAGCTGAAAGCAGCACTGGCATACGATTACCTTTGTCCGGCCCCGATCACGAAATCACCTTTGATGAAAACGAAACCGCCGACATTGACAGACCACACAACGACGCACTCGTCCTACGACTCGATGTCGGAGGATGCAAATTGTCTAGAATCATGGTAGATACTGGAAGCTCCGCAGACATACTCTTCGACAATGCATTTCAAAGAATGGGATTCACTAAAACACTCCTTAAGCAAGAAAAGACCCCCCTAATCGGATTCGCAGGAGAGACTACCTTTTCTCTCGGATCCATCGAGCTCACCGTAACTGCTGGAGATGTCAGGAATATCGTCGAATTCATTGTAATAGATCGACCTACCCCATTTAACGTCATCCTCGGAAGACCATGGTTATACAGCATGAGAGTAGTGCCCTCGACTTACCATCTATGTCTGAAGTTCCCTACACCAAGATGAATTCAAACCATAAGAGGAAGCCAAATAAGTTCCAGAACATGCTACCTGTCGAGCTTCAAAGACATTGAGCCGAGTCCATAATATTGACGAAGAAGCTATAAGGAGAATAAGAATTGCACACACAGGCACGAACAAATCGAAAAACACGACCCAACCCACTGGGAAAATAATCAAACTACGTTAGACTAGATCCCTCAACGAGGGTACGTAGGCAGGTCACGATCCGAGTTCAGTCACTCCCCTCAAACAAATCTCTCACGAAGAGATCAAACCCAGAAAGGAAAATAACATATCTGTATGGACACACTCCTTCTAACATATGATGTAAAATTGTATACGAAAAGAATAATCTATAAACAACGAAGAAAAATAATTTCTCATCTTCTCAAAATCGATTTAACTGCATGAAGAGGCCCTAATCAAGTCTACGGAAACAGTTAGGATCCCGCTAAAAACATGATGCACTATAGTAGTAAAAATACTACTCTAACACAACTTATCGACGCGATATCAATCGAAGTCGATCTACGACCACGAAAATAATAAGAGGTCGCACACTCAAAGCAAAATGAAACCAAACAAACCATTATTATTCATAATCGTTACTACACATCGGGATTAACAAGAAAGAAAAAAAAGAAATAAAAATAATGACAATACAAGACTAATTCTAATCTTCGGCATCTAACTCGCCATCTTCATAGCGCCCCCCATTGCGTCCTTGCTCTCCCCAAGACTCATCTTCGCCAGGAGGCACTTTAGAGAAAAAAATCCTCAGGAAGATCCTCAGAGACCAGTGGAAGATCCAACTTCCCAACTGAAAAATCCGACACCGCATTCACGTTAAGTTCGACCCCGATCTTGACTTCCTTATCTCAAAGGCATGGTAACTCGTCAGAGGCGAGCAGATTCTTGTTCATTATTTCCTTAATGAGATCTATGTTAGCCATGACCTCCTTCAAACGAATCTCACAGTCCGTTGCGGCCTTCTTCCTTTCGCACTTCTCCTTTAGAGACATCAGAATATCCAGATAAGTGTCGGCCAAAGTCTTCTTAGCAGCGTAGGTCGCATGGCGAATCTCCTCCGCATGACTCACAGTCAGAAATTCAACCTACGCTTCGAGCACGGAAACTTGCTCCAAAGCCGATTTTCTTTCAATACTAATGACCCGAAGATGAGCCTCGAGAGAAGCGGCCTGGTTTCCCAGTCTCTCGGCCGCTGTCAATTACGCAACAATGGTACGCTCCCGATCCTACGCCATCTTCAAACTGAGTTTCAACCCTCGAACGACCTTCTTTATCTCGTGGAGCTCCTCAGCCCGAGGGATATCACGCAAACGCTTATCCAGAGTCGCAGCCAACTCGTTGTTTGCCTCCATAGCCTGAGGACACATCTGCAGTAAGCTCAACAGAAAAACAAGAGTTAAGGACCGAAAGATCAAACTAACCTTAACATGAGCGACCGCCATCCTCACATAAGCATCACACTCGGTCATATTCCGTAGCGAGGGAAGTGGACACCCCATCGGCTTGAAATGCCTGACCAAATGAGCCACGCTATGGGGATCATCCGTAATCAGACAGTCCTTGGCATGAGAAAACTGCCAGTGAAACGGCTTCGCGACCACGCCTTCGCTCGCAGAGCTGAGTCGAGCATCACTCCTAGAGATCTTTGCCTTCTTCGGAGGGCGATCACGCCCCTCCAAGCCATTTGGACTACCGGAACTCAAAAGAGTTGCGATCTTTGGTTCATCCGAGTCTTTGGATTCGGATCGAACAGTAACACGAGGAAGTCGAGGTTCCTCACGAAGAACCTCAGTAAGTGATTCACTCACGTTACCAGAAAGAATCTGCCATGCTCCATTGTTCCGAGTGCGAACTCTTTCGGATTCACAAGGAGCAGTCTTTCTCAATGTCATGATTAGCGTTTGAAAGAATAAAATTCTCGAGAATACAAAGATAGGGAAAGACGAACTCCATGTTTATAAAGGCATGAACAAACGAATATTGCTAACTGAAAAAGAGATAAGATCCCTAAAGCTTAGATATTATAGATCCATAGTTATCCGCAAAGCATTTTTTAAAAAAAAAAAAAAAAAAAAGAAGAGAAGAAACACTAGATATCCGATTTAGAACAAAAGAAGAGAAAACTAAGAATCAGCCCCATCCTCGGAAGAGGATTCTACGACAACCGAATCACCAGAAATCTCGGACAGATCAAAGTCTGCAACAGACCAATCCGCAATGGCAACCAATTCGACGAGCCCTTCGCAATCTCTCTCCATTTCTTTGAGACGAGCTAGCTCATCGTCGACGTCCAGACCATTGCCTTTGATCTCATTCAGTAGGTCGATGTTCGCGACCACCTCCTTTAGCTGGATCTCCGCGTCGACCTCCTTTTTCTTGTCTAGTCATTTCTTCTCCACAAGGGCAAGGATCTCTTTACATTAGTCAGCGATCTCACGGTGCATCACGTGAGATTCACGACGGATATCTCGATCCCTCTCCGCTAGAAACTCCGTGACCAGCGTCTTTTGAGTGGCAACCTCGGTCTCGAAAACCATCCTTTCTTCGCGAGCCTTCTTCCACTCGCCCTTCAGATAATCGGCCTCTCCAGTCTTCTTCTTCAGATCCTCCTTAACCTTACGAAGAGATTCGCCAAGACTCTTCACCTCGGCCCGCGACCTTCCCAATCCTTGTCGCCGCAACCCACCAACGTCGTGACGAGCTCATCAACAGCAAACATAACCTATGGAGCACGAGAAGCATCAGAAAAAAGTTTGATCATACGAAAATACCACGAAAGAAAGTATAACTCACCTTGGAATTATCGTCTGCGACCTTTGAACACACATCCCTTTCCTCATGAGAAGCCTGGGGAAGAACAGAAGGGCCTGGAGCCGACCTATCATATCTTCGGAGAGATGACCGGTGACGCTTACGGTCGCTACCAGGAGAACCCTCTTCTGAGTCAGCACTCAAAGAGATCAGAGATCCTCCACCTCCAGAAACTCACTCGACGTTAGAGACATCGACAGAAATCAAATTCGAATCCTCGGGATCCATGTTTCCCTTAGCACGTGATAGACCATGATTTTGACCCGCTTTTGGTCATATTTTCTATATTTTTTTATTATAATTATCTATGTTTTGGAGTCTATTTGGTATGTTTTCAGGTTCAGGAGCATTTTGTGGTAAAGTGATGATTTAGGTGCCTTTTGGTGCTTAAAGAAGAGTTTTCCAAGATGACTACGAAGATCCGATATAAGAGATACATATCGATCGATACACACCCTGTGTAATCGATCGATGACGCTTCCGTAGAAGTTGAAGTCGAGATCCTCCATCGATCGATGTACGCA
>CAKOAT010708486.1:204484-241287 GCA_932364175.1 Eruca vesicaria subsp. sativa | reverse complement strand
ATAATGACAAAAAAAAGTTGATTTTGTGTTTGACTTGAATTTTTGGGTTGGTTTTGCAAAACCCCCTTAATTAATTTTCTTCAACTTGCGTTTTAGTAATTTGTTGTGAACTCCAGTTTTTCATATGTTGCTATTTTTTTATTTTGAATTCTGTTTTTACCACTATTTTGATGTTTACTTGGGTAAAGTTTTGTTTAATTGCTAGATTAAATGATTTTGTGATTGTAAATATATTAAAGCATGTTAATTTGTGGGCAACTAATTGTTGGTTTTGTTTCACTTAACTTATTTGAATCTAAACTTTCTTTCTTATTTTAGTTTAAAATGTTGGCATATTGAGCTCTTATGATGGAATTGATGGATTCTTTTTGATGAATAATCGGAAATAAATAATTCAACTATTTTGACAATAAAGAAATCAAATATTTCATTATTTTTTGAGGTAATGAAAGAGGTAGGAGTTTGAGTTATTTATAGAATTTGAAATGTAAAACAACTGATATATTTAATTTTCTGGTTATAAATTCTTAAGTCCATTTAATGTAAATTACTATGATTTAATTTGATCAAAGAATTAATATTCTATGGTTTCTCATAATTCATTAATCTGTTTTTGTGTTCGTAATATTGATTTAGCACACTGTAGAGATCAAAGTGAATGGGTAAAGTAGGGCTGGGCAATCGGGGTCCCAATCGGGTTTCGGTTCGGGTTCATTCGGGTTTCGGGTTTTCGGGTTCATGAATTTCAGCCCCATTCGGATATTATAAAAATTCGGGTCGGATTCGGGTCGGGTTTAGTCGGATTCGGTTCGGGTTTAGTAACATGTCCAAGATCCGGTTGAACCCGAAATAGTTTCGGTTTTGGATACTAATCGGGTTATCAGTTCTATAAATACTAATTTATGCTCAATTAAACTCACTATATTTTCAGTCATTTTATTAAATTTATGTATTTAGCTTCTACAAACCATATTGTTCTCCTTCAAAATAATATTGTGAAACTCATCTATCAACCATATAAGATTTATCAATGAATTATATGTGACAACACTAAACATATCATGATTAATGACAAACCAAAGCCTTGTATGAACGAAATATAATACATAATGAAACATAAAAAATTAAAGTTAACAACTAACAATTCTATAAATATAAGAAGTGCTATTTAAACTTTTAAAAACCACCTTATATAAACTTCAAAACAAATTTATTCGTAACTTAACTTCAAATGTAATGTCAATCATAAACATTAATATTAACCAAATAACACTATATATTAGACTAAATATTTGAGTTAATTATTTATATCATAACTAATTATTGTATGTACTCAATAATATATTAATCTGTTTTGAAAACGTGTTAGAAATTTAGATCGGATATAATACAAGTTTTTTTGGAATTTTAAAGTTTCGGGTTCTTTCGGATATCCATTTAAGTTCGGGGTCGGTTCGGGTAATACCCATAAGCCGAAATACCATAAAACAAGATCCATTCGGTACTTATGTCGGGTTCGGATCGGTTCGGGTTCCTTTCTATCGGGTCGGATTCGGTTCGGATTTTCGGGTTTGGTTTTTTTTGCCCAGTCCTAGGGTAAAGTATAGGGAACCAAAAGATAAAGTGTTGGATAAATTGTTATTTGTTCTGTTTAAAACAAAAGAAAATTATTGAAATAATTGATAAAAGATTTTGTAAATTTTCGATTTTGTGTGATTTCTTCTAACCATAACTACCTATTATCAGGAATACATAGTTCCATTTCTATGACTTCCTTTCTAGCTGCTTGCCTACTTCTAAAAATAAAATTTATGTATTTAATTATATTTATGTGTTATTGTTTATTTTACTGTAAACTAAATATTGTAATATATGAAACTTATTGTTCATAAACCTAGATCAATATTGGAAAAAGAGCATGTTATCTTTCCTCTTTGAAAACGAAAACTGGAAGAACAATTTTTATAGTGTCTTGACATCAAGTACATGATAATGATGAGGAAAAGATCACATAATATATCTTTGCGCACATAATCCCTGCCATTGCTATAAAGACAGTCAAAGCTGAACATTTTGGAAATATATAGCCCTCCAGGTTAATAGACACGATGGCCAACTTTTGGAATACCTGAAAATGCAGTTGTTCACACGAAATTTCTTTAGAATACTTGACGACGTGGTCTCTGTGGGAGCTCCGTTGGATTCCAGTCATCTTTACTATATTAAAAGGTACTAAGAGCACCATTATCGCATCACTTTAGGGAGTTGCTTAATGTAATTGAGCATTAAAAATAAATCAAAATGACTAATAACCAGATGGGCCGACGCTTAATTTGGGTCACAAAGGGACGGTTGCCTGTGCCACGTGTAGGCAAAATAAGAGGAGAGAGGGGAGACAGATGCGGTTTGGTCGGTTTTGTTCTCTCTTTTTTCTTTCGAAATCGTTTTCGAAATCTCTCGAAGACCGAAGGCGATTGTGATCCCTAGGATAATGGTGCTCTAATACTCCCCCCTCCTTAAGCCACGTCAGCTTTTTTAATCCTCCAATAGGAACTAAGTGTTTCGCCATGTCAGCGCCTCTCCTTGCAAACCTTTTCTCTTCCTCTTCTTCGTTTCCACCATAAACCGTTTCTCTTCCGTCCTTACCATCGAGAAACAGAGGTATAAAACTTTCAACTTTCATCACATCTATGTCTCTTTGCGTTCCAATTCTAATCGTGTTTTCTGTTTTTGTCCATTAATTAGGAAGTTGATTGAAGATATCAAAGAGTACGATGGCGACGACCCTCTCCTTCCATGGATCCAGTAAGTTCTTGAAAGAGCTTTGCTCGGACAACACTTTGCTCGGTTAATGAAAGAGCTTCAACAGACTGACTTCTGGAAGCTCCGGCACGCTTATTCCCAGGGGTCTGTGAGACATCAATCATTAAAAACGATTTTGGTTTAACTGATACATGTTTTCTGTGTTTAACTAACAGGTGCAAGAGTATGTTGAAGCTGCAACATTTTACAAGTTCAGTGTGTCAGGAACACTCTCTACTATCGAGATTAACGCTACTCTTTTACCTCTTAGTGACCCTTCTTTGGAGCCGCTGCAGATCAACATCCTTGACTATATTCTCGGGGTATGTGTATAGACTCTTTTGTTTCATGTTAAACTCTGTTAAAAGATCTCAGTGTTTGTTTGCTTATTTGTGCAGCTTGCGGATTTGACTGGAGAGCTAATGAGGATGGCTATTGGTAGAATCTCAGACGGTGAAGTCGAGTTCGCGCAGAGGATTTGTCAGATAGTGAGACAGATTCATAGGGAACTGTTCCTGGTCGTGCCGCAGGTGGATGATAGTTATGATATGAAGTCAAAGATGGAAGTGATTCTTCAAAGTGTGATCAAGATAGAGAATGGTATGTATTCATAGCGTCTGGTGTTTTTTCTTTTTTATGTAGGTGCTTATATGTAACTCTTTTTTACGTTTGTTTGTATATTAGCTTGCTTTAGCGTTCATGTGCGAGGATCAGAATATATTCCTCTGCTTGGAGATGATGCACCAATGTCATTCCTATTGGGAGGTGCTGATGTTGAATGATTTAAGAAGTGAGTTTTTTTTTTGGGAGGTATTGTGAGAACTAGGCTCACTTTAGTATGAATGCTGCTGAGGAACTGTGCTGCTGAGGAACGTTTTGACTCTGATCTCCAAAACAATACTAACTTACCTCTGAAAGATAATCACTTAACTTATATTTATATTATCATAGGTTTCTCAGAAACCCATTGTGAGAACTCTTGCTTCCTCTTTTGACGTTTTTGTTGACGATGAAAAAGAATGTACAGAGTAAGTTTGACAAATTTTGAATGTTTTGGTAGCAAGACAGAGGTGTTTTGTTACTTACTTTTTGGAATATGAAATTGCAGACACGGAGGAGAGAAGAAGGAGAAGAGTGAAAACCAATTCATCATCATCATCAAATGCTCTGCCGCTTAATGATGGCCATGAGATTAAGAAGTAAAAATAAGATCTCTTTCTTGATTGATTCACCAAACAATCATATGATGAATTGTGTATCTAACTAACAATCTTTACTTTTCTTTTATTTCTTAATTGTAGAGAAACAGAGCTGCTGTGAAAGAAGCCATTAAGACATTTCCCACCCAACAGCTTCCTTAGATGATGACGTTCATCATCATCTCCACCAACAATCATACCATACACGATCTTCTGAGTTTGAGTTTTGTGCTTTTGTCTATAAAGCTCCTTCTATTTTGTTTCATGTTTGGATTTGTTTTAGTGATGTACTGAGGTTTTTATGTACTATGATAGGTTTTTTCATGTTTCTTTAAGCTTGTGAGTTGTTTAATTAATTGATTTAAGTACGTTTCTTTAAATCTCCCCCCCCCCCCACTAACCATGTGTTGTGGTTGGTATCAGCAGGATATAGCCTTATTTGAAAGTTTTATGTGACGTTTTAATTTTTTTATCGCAGATGCATGTAGCTTGGAAATCTACAAACTTAGAGGAAAAGGAATTATCATAATTAATCTATGATGGCTATTTTACGAAACTAATTTGGGTGGTTGCCACAAAGAAATTTAAATTACAATAAGAAGAGGTAATAATCTACTCTACTAAAATAGAGTCATTAAAAACCTACCCTAAAAAGTTAAACTGATTCATTAAATTTACCCTTTAGAGCTTATAAGGGGGTTTCTCTATGCCAATACTTTTCATATTTGCTCCTTAGCATATACCATTCAATAAATATTTTAATAAAACTAAAGATTATCACCGCGCTACGCGTAAATTACATATTTTAATTTCTTCAGTTTTTATTTTTAATTATTATTTAAATGGTTTGGTTATGATTTTTATTCAATTGTATATTATATTTTCAATTTTTTTTAATTCTACAGTTTATTCTAATATTTCAATTTTTTTACGTTATTTCTTGATTTTATTACTTTCTAATTTTTGGATCAAGATAGCAAGAGTTTTTTGTTATTTAAAAATAGTGTTACACAAACCAAAAATAGTCATTCAACTAAAGCTGACGAAGATACATTAAAATAGGCTTTCTTCTCTTTTTTTGAACTCCATTTACTTTTTATTTAGAATGATGTAATATTTTTCTTAATTATAATGTTTGAAAATGTGTTGAATTTTAATCTGTCTTTGTATCTAAGTATACACATAATTTAAATTGGTCTATATTTCGTAAATATTAAAAGGAGAATCCAAACTATTGGGCTGTAAATTTTAAATTCTTTAAACATATATAATTAATATTTTTATTAAAAATATTGAATTTTCCGAGTTGTGATATTTTCTACTAGAGAAAATATTTTATTGCCATATCATTGTAGCCTCAAACAATGATAAAAAGTATTATAAAAATTAATTTTATAGTTATACATATATATAGATACTTAACTTAAAATTAAACTAAATTTACAACTCAGTTGGGCCGGTGTGACAATTGACCTTATTTTAATGTCAAGTCAATGTTCGGTTTGGTATTCAAAACATTGATGACAAAGATAAATTAATATCATGCAGTTTATAAATAAATATAATAAATAAAAATTATTCATAACAACAAAATCTATACAGTCTTAAATTTTTATAATATCCTTTTAAATTAAAAAAGTCAATTCATTTTATATACTTAATTACTTAATTTTAAGATTTTGATAGTGATTATTTTTTACCAACATATTGAAGATAGAAAATAATTAAAACTACAGATAAAAATATCACAGTAATTATTATGTAAGTTATTTATATCAAAAATAAAATTAGGGTTCTGTTAAAAAAACTATTTCTATCTATATTTTAAAATAAATTGTAAATTATTTGTAATATTTATAAATTCCTACTTGCATTAACTACAAGGATTTTGTCAATATTCATTTTTTCTATTTAATTTAAAATTCTATTTCTTCTGTTTTTAATTATACTATATATTATATCTACAAACAATATGATTGAAAATTTTATTTAATAGATTAGCCGCGCGTAGCGCGGCCAAAAGATCTAGTAGAACGTAAAAGAGACCGAACCTGTACGGAACTACAATAAAATGATAAATTAGTTTATAGACCACAAATATTTTTGATGTAAGAATGGCTGAAGAGAAACCCACCACATATGAATAAGTTTGTGTCATTCATTCCTTCAACTGATGAAGTTCACCCGAAACTGTGACATAAAAAAGGTGTCTACATTTATGGTATAGGTAAAGAGTGTCCTACTTCTTCATCTACATATTTACTCAATGCAGTACTAACTACTGTAATTTACAGATAAAGGAACACTTCATTCAAGAAATCAAGATCTGATCAATCTGTAATCCCAAAGACAAATCCTTTTTCTGATTCTTGAGAAAGAAGTTTGGTGACTATGTGTTCTGCCTTTTAGTTAAGTTTTGTCTGAACAATGACTTGCCTTATAGTACCTATGGTCTTACCATGACCTTGATTACCAAAAGCATCCCTCACAGAGAATGTATTGAGAGCTTTCGTTCACTGTGTTTAAACCCCTGCCCTCATCATTTTGAGACTGTTTTCGTGGGAAATTCAAGTGACATCGGAGGGTAACCCGAATCAATCTGAAGCGTAAAGCTGAAGCTTGAAACCCTAAAAACATCGAACCAAGAACTAAATGTTAAGCCACAACACACAACATTCTTACGATTTTTCTTTTAGCAAATCAAAACAATTTTTACCTCTGAGACTCTTCTTTGAGTAAATATAGATGCTTGAGGAAAAAAGCAGAGACGAAATGATGTCATTAACCAAAACTCAAATGATGCACTAGCTACAGAAAAATGGAACCACCCGCCGTAACCGAGACGTCTGGAAACCGCAGAGACGCAGCGGGTGTTTGGACAGTTAACCACACTGATCTTTTTGTAGAAGCCGTGAATTCTGTATCTGTCTTTATCAATATCTTTTCTTTCTTTATTTCTTACTGGCTCTCCTCTGCAAATTTTAACTGAAAACTGAGAAAGAAATCTTCTTTGGGATCATTCCAAAGTATTACAAATCCAGACGGAACAAAAAAATAAATTTAATTGTGAAATTACCAATCATGATTCCATTAGAACTCCATTACCAGACGTTGATGCTAAGATCAGACTAATATGGAAACCGAAATCCACTGTCGATTTTCCGTCAAATATGGAAACTTCGAGAAAAACCCTAATTTTCCCGAGGTCCTGGATCTCTGCGGAAATCACTGAAAAAAACGAAATTAACAGAATAGGAATGAATAACGAAGAACCGAGTTTAAATAGGTTAGAGGGATTAGTCCCAACTATAGGATCGTTTGTTGTGATATTTATTAATAGAATGTTTTTAATGCCCATGTTCTAGATTTGCTAACTAGAAACCTGAACTAAGGAGTTTAGATTATTTAAGCAACCTTTAGACAATTCTAGATATCTTGAATCTATTCTATTAAGCTAGGATTTGCTAGAGTACAGCGATAACTTGATCTAGGGGTCTATAGTGAGCATATATTAACTTGTGCATAAAGCTTAACTAGAGAGCGTCGATCGATACTCTCATTGGAAATTGATCGACGTCGTGAAAAGTGAATCGATCGATATTCATATAGAATAATCGATCAACACTACTATTGATCGAACAATCTTGTTTGGGGCAATAGATATAGTTAATAGGCTTATTCAGTAAAGCGAAAACCTAATGAATTTGTTATGTATCGGTTAAGCTCTTCAATATCATGCATGCAACTAATTAGCACCTATAGGATTATAATCTCCAATGCCTAAATAAAAAACCCTAAATATAACACCTTTCCAATTAAATTTCCACCTTCAATATATTTAGTGGAACAACTACCTTACTCAATTAGGATTTTTACTGTTATTTACTATTAATCTCATTGTTACAATTTACTTTAAACCAACCTAGTATTATTCACTTGATTAGATCTAATTGGTTCCCTAACTTTTCATGGATACGGTCCCTAAGTACTACAACTGATCTCTTGTTTGAGAGAGTAACTCACTCTTTAGGGTAAACATTTGAATGATATCAGAGAGTTGGCAAGGAACAAGAAGAGATGAGGAGGCGCGATAGAAAAGAAAGAAAAAAGAAGCGGCTAGGACTTTCGGTCTTCAGGATTTCTTTACAGTAGTTCGCTCTAGATTTCTAATGGGGATAAAAATGACGAAAATTCCATATTTTTATAAGAAAAGGAAGATAAATTATAGGTTTAACCCTAAGACGCTTTGAACCTAACGCATTTTCTCTTTTAACAACAAAAACTGTTTGGACTTTGATTTTAGGACGTCACATTAAGAATTCTTGAATCCGTCATCGACGCAGATCACATGTAATGCTAGACCAATGAACGCTTTAATAGAACATATTGTTAGAAACTGTCGTAGACACTAGAGACCACCTTCTAATGGCCTTATAGCTCAATCACTGAAATGGGCTCGCTGCTTTCGCACTAAATTTGTAATTCCTGAGTCAATTCTTGGTGAAGTTACTTACCAAAAAGGCCTGAATGGCCTTATAGCTCAATCAGTCAATGCATCGCGTGTGGAAGTCATGGCCTGAGGTCGTGAAGCCTAAGCAGTAAGCCCACGTGACTGCATTATTTGTTCAAACTTAGCATTGGCATGATAATGTGTTTCTTTCTTTTTCTTTTTTGTCAAAAATGAAAGCATACCAATAAGAATTTGGACAAATGTCAAACAATGACAGGTAATAATTCTCTATATGTGAATCTACGATCTCGTTCTATTGTTATAAAAACAACCGACCAGATTGTGATTTGTTATAGATATCTGTGATCTAAATCTTATCGAGACCAACTCACAAAACTCAAAAATTAATAATTACTTTCTTGAGTAAGACCATATATATGGTCGATGAGAGAGACGACAAGTTCTGGATGGGTCGTATACAATTAAGAACATCATTGATTGCAAAATTCTGTAAACATACAAATATCAACCAAAATTCTCAAAATCACATTTTAACGTGTCTGTATGGTTATTTTAATATTTTTAGCTGGAGAATACTGAATACCTTATGTTCTATGGGTCGACGACCAAAATAGTGTTCCTCACATGTAACTAATTTTTTGTCGTTATATGCAGTTTCTCAGCGTTTTTTTTTAATTACCTGGAGATTATGGAGATAAAATCCATAATCCTCAAGACCCAGGGTCCTGCGAGCATTGATACTATGGAGACAAGGTCTATGACATAAAATATCTCTTCTACGAAGCATCGAATTCAGGAACACAACAATACCAATGCATATACTTAAACCAACTGAACTACCACATTCGTAGTAGTTTTCCATTCTTTATACAAGGAAAAAATCGATATTAGATATGTTCTTAGATGTTGCTAAAAGAAATATGTTCTTAGATTTGTTTTTATAGAAATTTGATACGTACTATTAGATTAAATTTTAGTATGGTTTCTTATTCGTTCGTCGTAGTACCAACGATGCACATGGGATTTCCAATACTCAAAGTCATGTTTACACTTCTACATAATAAATGTAGAGAATGTTGAGAGAATAGTATTGTATAGACCCTCATAAGAATTATGATTAGATTACATACGATTATATCCAAAAAAATTTATAATAAGTATACGTTTTTTAATTTAATATCTATAATATTTTATATCCTTCTACAATAAGCATCATAATCTTTGATAACCATAGACTATGACACGACGTCTATGATAATTGGATAGTTTCTCTTATTTTTTTTTCATCGAACGATTTTTCTATTACTTAAACTTGAGGTGGCCTGGGGAACCAGATTAGAATAGAACAACCAAGGTAATAGAAACTCCTGTAAAAGGATCTCGATATCCTAGCTAATGAATCTGACGATACATTCTTAACACGGGGGATAAAGACCATTGAAATTCGCTGTCCTGAAGCTCTCTCATATGTCTTAATTACTTTCATAACATCATCGCATTCACGAGGCTCCGCCTTACAGAAGAACATGCTATCATCAGCAAAGAGAAGGTGTGATAGCGGGGGGCTAGCGCGTGAAACACGCATCCCCGTTATCTTCCCTTGAGACTCTGCACGATTTAAAAGGCTAACGAGCACTTCCATGCATAAGATAAAGATGAAAGAAGAAAAAGGATCTCCCTGACGTAGTCCCCTGTGGGGAAGTATATTTCCTCTCGGTTGACCATTTAACAGAACATGGTACTTTACAGATGTTACACATCGCATTATCCACTCAATCCATAGATCAGAAAAGCTCATTTTCTTTATAACAGCACTTATGAACTCCCATTCTAATCGGTCATATGCTTTGCTCATGTCCGTCTTGATTGCCATTCTCCTATTCCCCCCCCCCTAGATTTGTCCGCAAAGCATGAAACATTTCTTATGCTATCAGTACATTATCAGTTATCTATCGTTCTGCAACAAAGGCTGACTGTGTCTCAGATATACGATCAGGCAGAAGTTTCTTTAGTCTTTGGCATAAGACCTTAGATATAATTTTGTACCTGACATTACAGAGACTAATAGGCCGAAATTGAGACATTTCATTTGGCTTTTCTTTCTTTAGAATAAGGCAAATATTTGCATCATTAAGACCATCCGCCATAATTCTATCCAAAAGGAATTCATTAACCATACGAGTTAAATCTGCCTTGACAATGTCCCGAAATTTTTTATAGAATAAAGCTGTTGGTCCACCTGGTCCTGGTGCCTTTTCTGGATGCATTGCAAAAAGGACAAGCTTTACCTCTCATTCTGAAACTGAGCTGTAAGGCTTTCATTCAGTTGGTCAGTGATCGTTGAATTCACATTTGGTAAGGCCTCATCAATGAGCTCAGGATTGGAGGATTCAAATAATTCTCTGAAGTAACTAGTTGCGATGGCCACTAGCCCTTCCTCGTCCTCCACTAGATTCCCAGCAGAATATAGCAGACCTGTAATTTTATTCCTGGCTCGTCTCTGCCGTGTGATAGCCTGAAAAAACTTAGTATTCAGATCCCCTTTTGTGAGCCATAAAATTTTACTTTTTTTTTTCCAAAATCTCTCCTCAGCCTTAAAAGCTTCTGTAAGTTCTTCTAAAGGTTTTCCTATATCTTTTGTTGTGGCATTATCATCCGAGTAAAGGTTATCAACCTTCTCCTTAAGGTCTTCAACCAGCTTAGCAGCATTTATATCTTTTTCTCTCTTCCATTTTCCCAAAGCTCTGCGACAACATGATATGTGATCCATAATATTCGCATTAGGCAACAGTTTTAACGAATTCCAACCATCCAGAATCACTTGACGGATCTCCTCATTATCCAGCCACTGTTTATCAAATTTGAAACTCTTCTTTTTCCTAGTTGGTCTAGAAAGTATTACTCCAACTATCGGACAATGATCCGATCCCCACATACAAAGGTAATGAACCTTGGAGTGAGGGAACTTTTCATGCCAACCTTCATTGCCTAAAGCTCGATCGAGCCTGCATCGGACATTACCACGTTTCCTCTTGCCAGACAATGACAGAATATTCCTAGTACATGGAAATTCAAGCATACCACAATCCGCTATCATTTGGTTGAAGGAGAGAAAAGAAGTATCAGATCTCCTTTTTCCTCCTTCCTTTTCACGGTGTCCAGTTATTTCATTGAAATCTCCAATCATGAACCATGGTCCATCTCTTGTTGTTGCGAAACGCGTAAGACGTTCCCAAACTTGGTCTCTTCTGTTTTTGACAGGGTCTCCATAAACAAATGTCATATGGACTTTTATTCCATTAATGACTGTTTGTACATCAATCATTCGATTATTTGAAAATAAAACATCAACTTGAAATTCATCTATAAAAAAATAAAGCTAAACCACCGCTCTGGCTAAGAGGCTCAACGGTAAACAATTTATTAAAACCTAAGTCAGCCTGAATGTTTTACAACAGCATCTTCCTATTCTTCGTCTCAGAAAGGAACAAGAGTCCTGGGTGATGCTTCTGACACATCTCCGTGAGGCGTCGAGCTGTGAGGTTGTTCCCTATCCCTTGACAGTTCCAACTCAGTGTCTTCATTAATGAAGTTGTGGTGGATATTTGGAATCCACCAAACCCCTTTTTTGAGTGACTTTGTTGTCTTAGATTGTCTTTGAACCGTGGTTCTTTGTCCGCCTCCTCTTCCTTGTGTTGTTCCTACTACATGACTTGAATGATTCCCATTGAGGCGAGGCGATGAACGGCGTTCTTGAGATACTTGAGAGCTTGTAAACAAAGAGTGTGCCATGCGCCGTGTCAAAGCCTTTTGTGCTGAGTCTTCCACAGCATAATCTTTCTCATTTTTCTCGGCCTTCTATCATAAGAATAGAGTCATCTTGATTAACACCATGAAATTGAGCTGCACGTTCTTGATCTTCATGCTCCTCCCCAAGCAGGTCGTCTTCCTCCATTAACATCAGTTTTTTACTGGTGGTTGTCTCTTGCATCTCTGTACCTGGTAGAAGTCCCTCCTCATTTCCCTGTTCCACATCATTCAACGCATCAATTTGAAGGGCATCAGAGGGGGGAATAAGATCGTCCATCATCCTCAGCGGCTCAAAAGCCTGTCTGTTGGAGTTGTTGTCTTGGGGTGCTCTTATAGTGACGTTACTCTCCTTCATCATCTTCAACAACATACCTTCTCCCATAGGAGGAGCGTCGGTCCTAGATGTTGTCATTGACTTAGACGTTCGTGTTTGATGAACTGCTTCCGTGTCCTCTTCTCTTCGATTTTGCTCAGTGATCTTCAGAGGTCGGTTTTGTTTTGGCTGCCAAACTCTGTCCTTATGATCCTCCTGACGTTTCTCTGATGTAGCTTGGTTACGGACATATGCGTAAGGATTGTAACGTGAATCCTTCAAATGAAAGGTTTTAGTTTAACGGCTTGAGTAAGATGACCCTTGCACTCTTGAATGTGAGCTTAGTTTATCCTTGTAGGAACGATGATCCTCACTTTTCACACGAGAACTGTCACTTACTGTTCGAGATCCTCCATCCTTCAGTTCCAGTCTTGAGGTACCGGATCTAACCCGGTCAAAAACAGTCTCTCTATTAGTCTTAACAGCCATAGGAACTGTCTCTGTTTTCTGAGACCACACACAATCTGTATACTCATGTGTCATAAGACCACATCTTTTGCAGTGCTTGAACAGCTTCTCATAGTGGAGCTTGATGGTAATATACTCCTTGTTTCTGGTTTGAAGTATTCTCAAAATTTTCAGGGGTTTGGAGGAATTCACAGCAACGTTTATCTTTCCTTCAGTAGTATCAATTATCTCAACCCTCCGAAGCTTGTCTCCGATTGCTTGTAAGTTTTGTTCAGTACAGAGATGGAGTGGAATACCCTGAAGATGGATCCAAAACGGGATCAGTGAAGGGTAGTTTTCATCCACTATCGGCTCCCAACGTACTAACACAAACATGCAAAAGTTATGATGGAATGGCCCTTGATTAAGAACAAACATAAGATCCTCTTCACTATCAAAGTTAAACAAAAAGCGTCCATTACCAAGATCACATCCACTTATCTTCTCAGACATCCCCCATTGCCTTGGCATAGCTATGATTAGCCTTTCCACATTCTGTTTTTTTTGGGATTCAATATCTTACCAATAAGAGATAAGCTATACTCCTTGATGAGGTCCTCATCGGCTTGATCTGGGAGTTGTATTGGCTCATCATCGTCCTCCTCAAGCAGGAATCCTTTGCCTTTGTTTGTCGCCATCCTGAAGCAATACTACCGTACAAGGATACAGAGAGATCGATCTAAATTTCAGAAGAGAAACAGCCGCAGAAGTTTTGCAGAACTGGTTACGTAAGGTAGAAGAAATCGGATCAGATGTATGATTAGTGATTCCCACTCAGCCGACAATGATCGATCTGAGGAAAAAACTTTCGATCACCAAAGAGTGAATCGAAAGTTTGAAGAAATCGTCACTTTATCTCAGGAGATCGCAGTCGCCATCAGAGTTGCGGCTAGGGTTTTTCTTTTGGTGTGTTATAGTTAATTGGATAGTTTCTCGCTCGATAATACTTTTTGGATTATATATATAATATAGATTCATAAATTGGTTGGCAAAAAAAATTCACTAATGTTAAAATACATATTCTTTGAAATGATCAGACCATTATAGATTTTCCCAACCCCAAAAAAATATAGTGATTTGAAGATATGGAATGTATGTAAGATTCTAACAATCGCTGCTTTATATGGCTCCTGATGTAATGTACCACAATATAGCATGTAACTTAAAACATCAATATGAATGGTTCACATAACCTTCTAATCCAATCTTTAAGATAAATCAAATCATTTGTCATATGTTTTCCTCTCTCTCTCTCTCTTTTTTTCTTCAAATTCTAAGATTGTATGTCTATTATGCCTTTTAAATAGTTTTTCCGCACTTTCCTATGTCGCCATTCACCAAAATAGATCATTTAAAAGGTATAATAGGCATAATAGACATAAAGACATCTATCTTATTAAATCAGAAACATTAGGTTGGATCTAACATTTATTTTGTAAGTTTTTTAATTAAATACATCTTTCTATTTTATAGTTAAACCTACATTAAAATCACTAATATTACTTTCTTTATACTACTATCCATGTTTCCAAACAATATATTTATTTCTTTATACTATTATCCATGTTTCCAAATAATATACTTATTTCTTTTTACTACCATCCATGTTTCCAAACAACACTATAATCTAAACTATTAAAACAGGAGTACAAATAAAATTTGACCATAAGTTTTCTCAATAATTACAATGAATTGCCACTGACTTAATACACAGTCGTTTTATTTAATTACTAAATCAACTAATTAAATTGCACGATCTACGAAACTAGATATTAGATGTCTTCTTCTCAAAATCGCAACTCCGGTGATCTGTGTGAAGGATTTCCGAGGTGGCTTCTGGTCTGCTTCACATTGGTCTGCGTCGTCGTGCTCTCCTTGCCACCGTGGCTCTTCCTCCATGGCCTCCAATCTCGATCTCTGCCGCTTTGCTTCATGACATGTCTGAAGTCCACGACCTCTCCATTCCATGTCTATGCTATGTCATGTCCTTCGTCGTCATGGTCGCCGGTGTAGTCAAGCTTCAGATACGGCGAAGAGAAAGCTTGATCCATTCTAATGGTTGACTTCTCCATATTTGCACACTGGATCCCTAAAATTTATGATTATTTTTAAATCGGCCAAAGGATATGTAGTCTACACCCACGAGTATTCCTATTTTTTAATATGTAGTCTACACCAACGAGTATTCATATTTTTCTACATTGATACTTGAAGTTTCTATTATTTTCAAGTTTGCTCCCAATATTTCTAAATTCACAGGGATAACCTCACGATTTGCCCCAAACTTCTCAAGTTGCAAATTAAACATGTTATATGCAATTATGTATACAAATGCAACATATACACTTGATATGCAATCTAAATGATTAAAATGAGATAAAATTAGAACAAGTAATTTGACAAGAAGACATTTGCAAACTAATATGTATTTTCAGACCATCATAAATTTGTTTTAATAAAAAATGTATATTATGGTTATTTAGACAACCATACTAATTCATAAAATTTATAAACAAATATAATATATTGATGATCCAAATACAATATGAATGTTATGTGTACTAGACATGTTATATAAAACAGATATGTAATAGGATAAATGTTATATATCTATAATACTAAATATATATAAATTATTTATTTTACAAAAAAATACATCCGCGCGGGTGTTTATCTCAAAATCTAGCTTTTGTATAAAATGTATTTTCTTCCTTCCAAAAATCAAAACAGTTATGACAACTAAATGCACAATATCATAACTAAGTATCCTTTTTTCAAAAACAAAACAACATTATGATTGTTCCTCCTATTTCTGCGCAGTCTCATATCGAGAAATGATATCAATTAACTAACACAATCTTCATATTCTGTTTTAAAACTTGCAAAACACGTTTAACTTCAATTAAATCGTTTCTTATTTTTTATGTTTTGTTAACTTGGTTTCGTTATTATTTTTTTGTCTAAATATTACATTTGTTTTTAAAATCTCAATAAAATTTTGAACTTTATATTTAACTTTAAAACAAAATATTTTAATTTAATTTAACAAAATCTGCAAGCATACTTAAACCTCTAATACGTTACTAATTAGTTTACCAAATAAACTAAATAAAAGTACAATAAAAGAAAAACACAATCTCATAATTTATAAATAAGATTAAGCACACTGAACAAGACACAATAGTGACAATCCTGAATAACATAGAATCTACAACATAATAAGCAGAAACAATTAAGTTTATCAAATTTTCAAAAATTAAGAACATATAATTATGAAAAACAAACATCCGCGCGGGCGTTCGGGTCAAAAGCTAATTAATCTTATGTCCAAACAATGTTCTCAATTTTTTATGTTACTATTCATGTTTCCAAACAACACTATAATTAATATTATATCAAAACAATACAAAATATTAGATCTTACCTTTTTAATAATTTCTCACAATTTCAAATTATTTAGATAAATTAAAAAACTCAAATAATATATAAAACAACGAAAATAAACTTATTTTTATAGGTTTAAATATTACATATCAGTTATTCATTGGTTCAATCGGTTAGTCTCGGGTTTTAGTGATTTTTTTAAATATGGATATTTTTAAAAATAAAAATTGAATTATTGGAGCACTGGTTTCACCTCAGTCTCGGTTGAATTTAAAAATACTGATTTAAATGAAAACATATTTAAAATACATAAATTCTTTCAAATAACCAAAATATTTGTTAAGTTATTTATGAAATTTTTCATCATAAAATATTATGCGCTTGCAAAGTTAAGACTAAAGTTAAGTTTGAATTTGACCTAACTATAAAATAAAGGTTAAGGCCAAAATTCTAGAAATTTTTATATTATTTTAAAAACTTTGTATATTTATTAACACCAGAAGTAACCAAACTCTCAACTTATTTTTTTAACGCAAATAGTTAAGTTTGATTTTGATTTTGCACTTCGAACAAACATACATAAATAGTATTTTCACTGTACGGTTACATCTACATAATACATTATTTGACGCTATTAATACAAAAGACAGTTTTGATATTGTTCATAAACATAAAATCGACTCGGACAAACTCGAAACGATATAAAACTAAATTATATAAAATATATCCGGAAAATAAAATTCATGCATCCATATAAAACTAAATTATATAAAATATATTCAAAAAATAAAATCTGCGCGGGTGCGCAGGTCATGATCTAGTAATATCTTATAAAAATAGTTTTTCTTACATTTGTATGTATACACACGTAGCTTGCCAGCTTTCACTGACATTACATGGGAATATATATAAATAGCCATGGCAAATCCGTTGATTCAGTGCACTTAACTAGTAACACTTAAATCCAGAAAAAATATTACATTAGGTGCTCATCTAAACATACATATATGAATAATTAAATAAATATAGTTATATGAATGAAAATATTTTGGAAAATGTTAATACACTTTCCAAAATATTAAAAAAAAAAAAAACGAAATATTTGTAAGATTTGAATATTTTTTGTTGTGCCTTAAACTTGGGACGATGAGTTAAGTTCATCGTTCATCAGGTACACGGTCGGTCCATGAAACCCGGAAAACCCAATTAGAGACAGTCCTCTTCCTCAAACTCTTGATCCTCTCATGGCTGCTCTTTGATATCAACCTCCTACTATCTGTTGACTCTACGTATTCTTTGAGCCTTTTCATCGCCAAATCTAGTGTCTCTTCACTCATGTTGGCGAAACAAACCCTAAACCAACCCGGTTCAGTACAATGACACGATGAACCGGGTGAAATATTCAGTTTCACTTCGAATACAATCTTCTTCCATAGCTCAAGCTCTGCCTCAAATGTGTTTGTGTCCAAGAGATGTCTCATGTCGACCCAACAAAACAAACCAGCGTTGCTTTTAAGACAAGTAACCCCTGCAGCTTCAAGACCGGACACGAGTTGCTTTTGACGAATCTTGAGTCTTTTCTGGTTCTCGTTGAGGTATGTACCAGTGAATTTCTTGTCAGAGAGCAATGCGGAGAGAAGGTATTGTGTTTGGGAAGAAACGAGGCCGAAACTCGACATTTTTATTGCAGCCGAGACAACCATTTCGTCGTTTGAGTATATTGCTCCAACGCGAAATCCGGGTAAACCGAGATCTTTGGAAAGACTGTAAACGACATGAACTCGTTTGGAGACTTCGCTGTTCTCGAGTTTCTTGTCCTTTAGGACATCCATGACACTAACGAACTGTTCAAACCCAAAAACGGTACCTGAATAGATCTCGTCGCTTATGAGATGAATGTTTTTGGAAGTAATGAAGTCAACGAGAAGGTTAAGTTCTCTTCTGGTCAACATTGTGCCAAGTGGGTTAGATGGGTTGGTAACAAGAACTCCTTTGACCTTAAGATCAAGCTTCTGAGCTTGTTGATAAGCTTGTTGAAGAGCTGATTCTGTTATTTGGAACCCATTAGAGCTCGAGCAATGAATAGGTACGATCTCTGCTCCCGTTCTCCATTTCAAATCCCTATCGAAACTGCACATATAATTAAATCAAATGTCTGCTCATGTTTCTTGGGAATCAAGTAACAAAATATCAAACCTAAATAACTAGGGTTTAGAAATTACCCTGGATAGTAAGGAGTGGGTAATAGAAAAGCATCGCCGGGTTCGGCGAGACAAAACATGAGAGTTTCGTTGGCAGAAGTTGAACCAGCAGCTAGAACAATCTTGCTTGGATCAAATGTTACTCTATTCCCTCTTATTTCCTCCATAAACTCTGCCAAAGCCTGTGGACATGTAAACCATATTAGATTACTTGTTTCTTAAGTTAGATATATATATATATATATATATATATATATATATATATATATATATTGAAATATGAGGGGTCCAATTTTAATTACTTACCTTCTTGAATTCGGGTAGGCCATGATAGTCTTGGAAGAGAGCAAGCTCTTTGAAAACGGAATGGCCGTCCTTCTTGAGCCCTGCTGCGTCCGGATTCTTAGCTAACCATGTCTCTATAAGATCAAAACAAAGCTGCATACAAAAGAACGTCATATTAAGTACTGAAAAAGTTTTAGTAATTAATGTTTTGTCCAATTGGTCAAAAACTTGGAGTTATATATTTACCTGATTTTCGGCAAGACCCATTTGAATAATCCCATTAGGGTTCTTGATTTCGTCGTAAGGGTTCTTCTCGTATTCTTCCCATCCCAAGAAGTAGGAAGAGTCTTGTCCATGAGCATTGCTTGTTACTTTTGTTGACAACTGTTTCATTTTCTGTATATACAAAGAATTTTTGTTTTTAATGAGAGATGATCAATGAATAACAAGAGATCTGCTGTTGGAGTGAGAGATGTTGAATTAGAGTTTAGTTATTGGTGAAGAGTGAGAAGTGGAATATAGATGCTTGAGGTATGTGGGAGGTATATATACATTTTTCCCTTTGAAAAAATGTCTCCTAATGTGAGAGACAACTTCCGGTTTTTACTTGACTTGTCTAATAATCTATCAACTACTGTTTATTGTCATTACGAACTTAAACATTCAAGATTTTGGTACTAAAAGATATTCAAAATACTGCTTCATTTGTTGTTTTAATTTTATGATTTTTATATTAACTGAGATTTTGCTAATCTTATACAAATCTAAACATATCTTTTAAAGTATATTTCTATATAAAGTTAAAATACTTCTCTATCATTTATTCCATTTTAAAAGTTTGCGTGGACAAAAAAACTAAACTAATCAAACTCAAATCGACCCAAACCACTCGGTCGAAGTTCGTATCAATCTAAATGGTTTTAAACTGAACCGAATTGATAAAGCAATATGTTTATTTTATTATATTAAATTAAATACACTAATATTATTAATATTTAAGATAATAGACATCTAACTTACATAACTCAACATAGTTCCACACATTTTACTTTTATATAAATAGAAAAGCACAACCAACAATAATAAACATGATTCTCCTATCAAAACAGAAAAAATGATAATTTTATTAAGTTTGAATGTAATAATTTGAAATGAATGTATTTACATCTTTTATATTTTTTTGTGATATTTGATGTTTACGAACGGAAAATTAATGATTTGGTGATCGAATGATGGTCTTGTTTTATATTTTATAAATTGATTTTTAATTGAACTACATCAAAAAAAAAAAAAAATTGACTGAGGTGAACTGCACACAAACTAAACCGAACTCAATTTAAATTAAATATTAATTGAACCAAATCCAAAGCAAACCAAACTATTTTGGTTGACTATAGTTAGAACTTTTAAGAATCTAATTAACCAAATCAAATTGAATCCAAACCAATCCCAAGATTAAACCAAACTCCCACCCCTAGGAATGGCGTAACTAAAGTAGAAGTACTTTTTTTTTGTTTTCTGAACAAATAGAAGAAGGAGTAGACTAGTGTTCTAAAAAATAGAGCAAGCTGAATTTACACCAGCACACGAGATAGTAATCCATTTAAAAAAGTTGATTTCTATAAAAAGCTGAAATACGGTAGAAATGTATAGTAATCCAAGGGGCAATTAAAAAGTTGATTTCTCTATAAAACGCGTTTACTGTCACCGCCCATACCTGACAGTGCATTACCGACCAAAACTATAGAAATCCTGATATTAGATCGACTGTCACGATGCTGTGTTGGGGCTTTCACCACCTATTTCGGAGTTATCTGAAAACTAATCCTTTTTAAATTTTTATTTATCACAGTTCTACAGTATATATTAGTAAAAATATAGGGTACAGCTAAATATGAACAAATGACAAATATGCTAACTAAGTTTAAGAATCTGAATCTGCATGTTATCACAAATATGCAAATGTAATTATTCGTTTCTTATTTTTAATATATATTTAGAGAATATGTATCTAAATTAGTTGCTGGAAACAGATATCAAGAAGATAGAGTTGGATATTATGAATATTAGCTACCCTGAATAATAGACGAGCCGTAGAAAACGTAAACCATAATTACCGACAAAAAATGTATAATGATCCGACCATTTATCAAACTATATATATATATTCTTTACAAGCAAGATGAAAGATCCTGTAACCACTATGTATGGCGATTTTCAGGGGTGGTTGTTCGTTTCTAAGTTTGATTCTAAATGATCTCGAGTATCCTCTATTTGTTGTATGCCGGACATAAAAGAGCAAAACAATTTGAAGAACAATTTTTGTTTTTTTGTTTTTGAACACTCGATTTGAAGAACAACAAGAGTTGTTGTTACTATAAAAAAAAAGTTGTTGCTATCATATGATATCTAACGCCCATCTGTAATTCTCCACAACTATACACTCACAAACGATTTAATTTTTTGACCCAAAAAAAAACTCTTTAATTTTTGCAGTAAATCATGACTCGCACACTTGCGCGGATTTTATTTTTTGGAAGTATTATATATAATTTAATTTTATATAGTTTTGAATTTGTGTAATTCTATTTTATATTTAAAGAAAAAATCAAAACGGTTTTTTTGCATTAATAGTGTTCATCAGTGTATTACGTAGATATAACCGTCCAGTGAAAACATTAATTATGTATGTTTGTTCGAAATGCAAAATTAAAATTAACCTTAACTGTTTGCGTTTTGATGATTAGTTGATAATTTTGTTACTTCTGATGAGACCTGAGATTTAATATCCGCTATCCGTTATCCAGTTTGGGTACATTCTGATCCGCTCAAAATAAACAGATATCCGAGATTTCGGATCATATAATTATTTTACGGACCTGGACAGTAAAATTTAGGTTTGGATACCCAGATCCGTATCCACTATACATTTCTAAAATATTGAAAATATAATTATATTTATAGATGTAAATTGTCTATAATTTTTTCTATAAAATAAATAAATTTCATTTTTATTAAATTTTAATGATTTTGACCCGCATTTAAGAATGTTACAAGAGTTTTATTAATCTGTAAGAATTTTGACTATTTAAAACATTTTACATCCAAATTGTCGTTTTTAATCTTGATTTGAATCCGCGGCCGAACTGGTAAACCCAGTGATTCGATATATCTCGGTTTTGGTTTTAATTAATCCATAATTTAAAAGTCCGATAAAATCCACAAAAATCGCAAAAATCGCAAAAATCTGAAACTAACCGTTTAAGCCGATGGATAGCCGATATGAAATTCAATATTATAATAACTTTGTTCATATGAAAATCAAAATAGCATAACTGGTTACTTTTATTTTGAAAGATTTAAAACTGAAATTAGGTATAATTAATCTTTTTAATTTGTTTCATGTTGATTAATGTTTATGTTAATATGTTATACTAAAAATTATCAAATATTGTTTTTAATTTATTTTTTATTTGATAATTATTTTGTACGCCTCATAGAATAACCCACAAAATAACTTTAAAAACATTAAGACTAATTTTTAATAATATAACCAAATATTATAAATATTAATCAAGTTTTAGTATTTTACTTTTAAGTAAATAATTTTTCTAAATTAAATTTATTTTGATTATTATTTATAATTTTTTTGAAGTAAACATAAGCATTATTTGTTAAAAACTGGAAATTTTTTTTTATAATTAATAACAAATCAAAAGTTTAAACTGTAACCGAGATTTTTTGTTTAAAAAGAAAAAAACATATACTGGAGATTTTCCTAAAGAATAAGAAGGTATATATATAAATTAAATGTTATTTAATAGTTGAATGTAGATATATGACTAATTTCCTAAATGTGAAGTATAATTATCTTCATATTAATTATTAGATACCGGAATATCAGTAACATCCTAAAAAATAGATACCCATAAATATTATATCATATCTTGTTAGATTAATCAGATATATAATATTACATAATAATGTTTTTATTTTAATAATATAGATTGACCAGAAGCTATATTATATAGTTGAAGAATAATCATCGGATACTTTAGTTTTGGGTACAGAAGAAAGAAATATATAGCTTGGAGATAATAATCAGATGTTATATTATTTTGGGATTGTTTTCCACCATATAAATTGTTTATCAGCTTAAATTTATATTATTTAATTACAAAATAATATTTAATAAATATTTTATTGATTTAGGCCAAACATGATACGATTGTTAATTTATGATATGATAAAAGTACAAACAATAGTTTGTCAGAGTTACTGGTTGACAAAAACCAATTCGGACTTGTATGGCTACTTGCTACAAAGTACAAACAATATTTGGTCAGAGTCACTCACTACAAGTACAAACAACATGACTCTTCATGCCTGAAAACTTACCTTTCTCTATATTGGCATAATTAACTAAGTCTGATGCATAACCGTCTGGGAATTTTACCGCTTTCTTCACACATTCCAATAAACTTTTTTTTCCTTTCTCGTCTAGTGCGTAGGGAGGAAAATGAGCTTGACCATGACTATCAACATATAAGTGTTGCCGATCACAGAAAAGTTCTATATCCAATCTTGACTTGATTGTATCTTTTGACTTACCCTTCACATTCATAACCGTATTCATGATGTTGTCAAAAAAATTCTTCTCAATATGCATAACATCAAGATTATGTCGAAAATTGAGGTCCCTCCAGTACGGAATCTCCCAAAATATGCTTTCTTGTGCCAATTGTGATTCTTCCCATAGCCAGGTTTCTTCTTCTCGTGGCCATTTCCACCACAGTTGGACGTTTTTGGTGGATTGACACCTTTTAACCGCTCAAAATAAACTTGTTCACCAGTCAAAGACTCGGGTGGAAAATCGTTCATAGCGTGTTTTCCCTTCAAGAAGTCTTTTTTGTTCTTCCTCCGTGGATGGTCATGAGGAAGAAATCTCTGATGACAATCAAACCAACATGTCTTCCTTCCATTAGGCAGATAAAAAGCCTTTGTATCTTCCATGCAAATTGGACAAGACAACTTACCATGAGTCGTCCATCCTGATAACATGCCATATGCCGGAAAGTCGCTTATCGTCCACAAAAGCACGGCTTTAAGATTAAAATTTTGATTCAAAACGTCGTATGCTTCAACTCCAGTAGACCACAACTCTTTTAACTCTGCAATTAGGTTTGAGGAAGATATCTAGACTTGCTCGCGGGTGATTTGGCCCATAGTTCAAAATTGTGAGAAACAAGTACTCTGTATCCATGCACATGCCAGGGGTAGATTATATGGAGTCAAGATCACTGGCCACAACGAATGATTATTAGACATCCCAAATGGATTGAATCCATCCGTACATAAGCCGAGATAAACATTACGAGGTTCCTCTGCAAACCGGGGATGTTGATCTTGAAAGTGTTTCCACTCCGCCGCATCTGACGGATGACACATTTCGCCCTCCTTTGTTTGGTGCTCCGCATGCCATCTCATCGCTGCTGCTGTCTTTTTGCTCTGATACATTCTCTTCAATCTGTCAGCAATAGGTAAATACCACATACGACTATATGGCACTTTGGTTCTACGACGTTCGCTTCTAGGCTTCCATCTTGGTGCATCACAAAACTGGCACTTATCCCATCTTTCATCCTCTTTCCAGAAGATCATACAATTATTAACACACACATCAATTATATGGTATGGGAGGCCTAAATTACTCATCAACCTTTCTGTCTCGTAATGTGAACCGGTTGATTGGTTTCCAGCTGGTAAATAATCTGTCAACATTTCGCATACCGAATTCACACACTTTTCACTCAGATTATAATCTGCCTTATTTTGCATAATCCTAGAAGCTAATGATAACTGCGAGTGACCTTCTCGACAGCCATCATATAAAGGATTTTTCGCTCCTTCTAACAAGTTGTAGATTTTCTTAGAATGGTTGCATTCCCGATCTACTACATTTTGATAACCATCACCATGTTGATAGTTTTCAAAACTCACATTATCACGAAATGCATCATTCACCATTTCCACATATCTATCTTCTACTACATTACAAACTTCTTCACTACCACTAAAATGTGTTTGATCAATGTAACTTGTTCCTAATTCCATGTCAAGTTCTTCTCCATGCTTGTACCACACATAATAGTCGAGCATAAACCCTTTACTATATATATGTTTCAAAATTCGTTGTCCCGGGAGAAATTTTTCGTTCTTGCAAACACTGCAAGGGCAAAAGAACTTACCCTGATTACTTTGTGCTAGAGGCTGGCTATTTGTAAATGTCATGAATTGCTCTACTCCCGCTACGGATTCATCCGAGAAGTTTCCGGTTTCTTCATTGATCCTCTTGTACATCCAATCTCGAGAATTAGTATAGTTTTAATTGTCTCCCATTATATGAGCGAACGTTTTTTTCTTCTATAAGTTATCTTTCTTACGCTTGAGAAGATAAAATGTCTCGGTGCTGATATATATATTGAAGATTTGCCGACTGTTTTCCTACTACTATCCGACTGCTATTTCCGACTGATTTGTTAAGTCGCTAAAAATTGTTACACCTACCTACCAACGCCATTCACGTGTTTTTAACGACTGAAATACGACCATTTAACCTAAAATACTTCAGTGACTAAACAGTCGCAATTTAGCAACTGATGAACGACTGATATTTACCGACTTCGTACTAGTCGCAAGTCAGTCGCTAATATATGACTACATTGCGACTATTTTCTGGAGTCGGTATTTGCCGACTGATTACTAACTGTTTTATTATGGTCGCACAGAAGTCACTGACCAGTCGGGAATCAGTCGGTTAACTTAGCGACTGCATATACAGTCGGAAAAATCAGTCGGTAAAAACGTGTTTTCTTGTAGTGACTGGTTGACAAAAACCAATTAGGACTTGTATCGTTATTTGCTACTCGGTTTAAAATCGTTATTTGCCTTGTATTCAGTTTGAAAAATGAAATATTTGGTGTTATCAAGTCAAGTAAAAAAAATAATACGTACGTAGTTGGCTTGCTACTTATTTTTTTGTTACTTATTTCACTACTTGTTTTTTGTTACTCGTCGTAGGATTATTTATTTATTATCCGTGAAAAATATTTCTTACCTATTAAAATACATGTTTTAATTCTTGCATTGTAGTCGTTCAAAAAAGTCTTGTATTTTGTAATAAATAATTTATAAACGTATTGATTTTTTCCAAGATTAGATGTAACAAATACTTATTCCAAATGAGTCATATACATATATTAACTCAAAATCTATTTTATTAAAACATAAAATTATGTTGTACCTAAAGCTAAATTAAATACATCTTTCTATTTTATGGTTAAATCTACATTAAATCACTAATATATATATATATATATATATATATATATATATATATATATTTATGTTATTACCCGTGTTGCCAAATAATATACTCCTTTCTTTATACTATTATCAATATTTCCAAACAACGCTATAAATAATCTTGTGTCTAAACAATACAAAATATTAGATCTCATCTTTTTAATAATTTTTAAATTCAAATAATTAATAAAATAACAAAAAATAAATAGAATTTAATTTTATAGGTTTAAATATTACATATCGGTTGATCTCGGTGATTAGTGATTTTTTTAAATATGAATATTTGTAAAAATCTAAATCAAATTATCAGATCAGTGGATTAACCAGTTGAACTATGGGTTTGGGTTGAATTTAAAAAACTGATTTAAATGCAAAAATATTAAATACACATTTTTCAAATTAACAAATATTTATCAATTATTAGTTAAATTTTTCATCATACACTACTTCTGCACTTGCAAAATGCATATCAAAATCTAGTTTACTTAAACATACTAAACATAATAGTAGATATCTGAGAATAAAAAGTATTTATAACATGTCTAACTCTATTTTAAAGTTTTAGTACACTTATTGTAATTTTGAATATAAGTAAATAACTAAATATGACATTCTAAATCTTCAGGTTGACAAATGTTTACAATTTAAAACATGGAGTTCAATAGCTAACATTATAAAAAGTGAAAGTAATTTCATTAACATATCAAATTGTAACACTAAATTACTTGTTAGTCACGTTAAAATTATGATCGGTACTATTCATTATCTGGTCAAAACAATGACGTGACAGTTATTTTTTTAAAAAAGTTACTATAATTATTAAAAATGATTAAAATAAATAAATCAGGTAAAAATCAAATAAAAATTAATAAAATTAACTAAAATAAGTAAAAAATTTTTTAAAAATACAAAAAAATATTTAAATTTAAAAGTTGTAATAAAAAGTTAGAAATTCAAAAAATAAAATTATCCAAAATTGAAAATTTGTAAAATATATAATTTTTCATATAATTCATTTTTATAAACTTTAAATTATTTAAATTTCTTTAAAATTTTATGTATATCCTTGAAATTCCAATTTCAAACTTTTTTTTGTTGAAATTTTAAATTGATTATCAACAAAAGAAAAAATTACAGGCCACTGAGGTTTATGTTTTCAGAAAATGAAACACAAATCATATTGAGGAAAACAACATATTATGATTGCATCGGACAGGTCCGGGTAAGCCATCGCTGCATCATGTCACTGTAGAAGCTTGGCCTCCGCTTTCACAGAGAGGATATCCTATTACGAATTGTCTTATCAATGTATCGAACCAGTTGACTCGTGGTGAGAGGAGTGCCATGATGACGCCTACTATTGCGCTCACGCCAAATGCTGTGGATGCAAGCTTGGAGGGCAAGCTTCAGGAGACATGTATCAACCTCCCTCCAGCGAGAAGATAAGAGAGATGTGACCGTGATAGTCCAGTCGGGATTCACACGAGGGCCCAAGAGGAAAGCTACTAGGTCGATCCATATTGTAAAAGAGTAAGGGCACACAAAGAATAGATGGTCACGAGTTTCATCCGGTTCCCCGCAAAGGAGGCACGGTTGCCCGCAACCCCAAGCTCTGCTTCTTGTCCCCGTCGAGAGCCTATCCTGAAAAGCCAGCCACGCGATAAAAGCAAATCGTGGGATACCTTGTGGAAACCAAACTAATTTGCACCACGGAATTTTTGGGCTGTGTGGCCTCAGTTGTTCCCATGTTGCTTTGCTCGAGAAGCTTGTTTTGTAATCCTCCTCCCCATGACGCCATAGGCGACGATCAGCAGCCGCGTCATCCGCCGGAGCAGGAACAGAGTTGATTCAGGCTATCATCGCCTGTAGGTGATAGCCACGACATCGACGTATGTTCCATTGTCCCCCAGAGGTCGCTCCTGATACCTTCGCGTAGCGTGGAATGCCTAAAAGTTGTGTTCCTGAATCACCCGTAATGTGAATAATCCTTCCAACCGGAAGCCAGTTGTCGAACCAAAACAATGTATCCTTACCATTACCTATCTCAGACCGAATAAACGATGCAGCTTGGTCCCGAAGTTTCAACAATTTGCGCCAAATCCAAGACCCTGCGTATTTGTCATTAACATCCCAAAAGATGTGAAGACGCAATAGATAAGCCTTCGTCCAAGCTACCCACAACAAACCAGAGTTTGTAAGTAATCTCCAGATCAAGCTAAGTGCGAACACTCGTGAAGTGTCTGTCAAGCGTCTGATGCCTAAACCACCCTACTCCTTAGGCCTGCAAACATCATCCCAAGAAACCTTCGCCTTCGTATGCTTATTTGGTGATCCAGACCATAGAAATGCAGCAAACATCGCTTCAATGGTAGTGAGACAGCTCTTAGGGAGCCGAAAGACAGAGCACCAGAAGTTCGTTATGCTGCCAATAACTGTTTTAACGAGCTGCAAGCAACCTGCATAAGAAAGAGACGGACTCGACCATGATACCATACGCGTACGGACCTGATCAATCAACGGCTCATAGTCAGCTTTGGTCATTGTCTTCGTGGTGAGAGGGAGTCCGAGGTATCGCATAGGTATAGAATCAATTGAGATGCCTAGTCGTTGGACCTCATCTTTGAACTCCTGATCAATGCGACCTGCCATGAAAATAGAGGGCTTTGCTGGGTTAATCACCAGACTAGAGATACTTGCTAAGTCTGAGAGAACCTCAAATACACCCTTAAGCGTAGTATCTGCACCATCTGTGAAAATCATGAGATCGTCCGCAAAGCTGAGGTGTGTGAGGTTTATTTTACTGCAAGAGGGATGGAACCCAATACGCTTAGAGAGAGACGCCTTATTAAGCATACGTGACAACACATTGATGGCTATACCGAATAGATACGGAGAGAGAGAGCAACCTTGTCGCAGACCCCGCTCACTGCCAAAAAAACCTCTAATTCCTCATTTACTGAAACAGAGAAGGCAGCAGTAGAAAGGCATGTGTGAATCCAGTGAATGAACATTTCCGGGATGGCCATCGCGCGAAGAGTATCCATGATGAAAGACCAATTGACAAAGTCAAAAGCCATCGAGATATCCAGCTTAAGAACACTACGGGCCTAGATTGATTGCTTGTGATAATCTTTGACAAGTTCAGTAGCAAGGAGGACATTCTCAAGGAGCAGTCGACCCTGAACAAAGGCACATTGGTTCGGCTCGATCAACTCTGGGAGCAAAACCTTAAGCCGGTTTGCAAGAATCTTAAAGATGACTTTGTATAGGATGTTGCAGCAACTGATAGGTCTATAGTCTTTGATCTCTTTTGCGTCCCCATGTTTAGGAATCAGTGTCAGTACTGTAGCATTAACGCCTCGAGGTAAGAAGCCATACATGAAGAAGGACTGGACTGCAATGACAAAATCCTCCTTGATAATATCCAATATGCGCGATAGAACTCTGTCGGAAACCCATCAGGTCCTGGGGCCTTACTAGAAGGCATATAGAACAACACATTTCGAATATCAGCCTCTGATATAGGATGGGTGAGTAACTGAGCTGTATGGTCAGGACATCTGAAGTCCAAGAGTTCTGATAGATTCGGAGGGACCCCCACGGTAGCGTTGACTGGGCCCTGTCGAAGAAAATCTTCAAAATGTGTTGCAGCTGTAACTTTGATCTGATGAAGATCAGTGATGACCTCGCCAGAGGGTAAGGTGAGCCGCCGTATCATATTAAACGAGGTTCTGCTTTGTACAATCCGAAAGAAAAACGTAGTATTCTGGTCTCCATATTGCAGCCAAGTGATTCGGGATTTCTGGCGCAAAAACTGTTCCTCTATCCCTGCCCAATGGTTCCAGGTATTCATGGCGTCGGGAGCTTCTTCAAATGTAGTTTCAGTAGAGTCATGCAGCGCTTTCTTTTGCTTGTCACAGAGATCATCAAACGCTTCCCGAGTTCGTTTCGGGATATTCCCAAACTTATTTCTGTTGAGGCTTCGGAGTAATGGCTTTAGGAGTTTTAACTTCTTGTGGAACCTATACAGCTCTGAGGTAGAATGGAACAGAGCCTCAGTAGAATCCCATACAGTGGCAACTGTGTCAAGGAAGTCAGAGTGTTCTACAAGGAAGTTGAAGAACTTGAAAGGCCGTTTATTTCTAGGTGGCGGAGTTGCCAGACGAACCCAACAACGAGCATGATCTGATACACCTGACGGCTCCACACTAGCATATGATTGAGGGAAATGGTGCAGCCAGTGATCATAACAAGGACACGATCCAGCTTCTTTGCAATAGGGTTTTCCTTTTGCTTGTTGGTCCAGGTAAAGGTAGGTCCGAGAGAGGTAAGATCAGTAAGATTGCAAGTAGCTACTGCGGATTGGAAAGCCTGCATTCCACGAAGATTGACATTTGATAGAGTACCCCTAGAGTGCTCTGAGGACGCAAGAGTTTCATTAAAATCGCCCATCACGATCCATGGAACTCCAGGTAAAGCATATTGCGCTTTAACATAAGACATTTCGCTCCACAAGTGCTGCTTATCGGCGGCAAAGTTGGAAGCATATACACATGAGCATAGAAATTGGTCGCCAGTGTCGGAAGTAACCCACACGGTGATACATTGAGCACTCTTAAGCAGAAGAGTAACCGAGATATCTTCTGCCCAACAGACCCATATTTTCCCTAGACGGTGATGATCATAGTTGGTATAAAAATTACAGTGAGGAAGAGCAGAGTTTAAGATAGATATACTGTTTTCTTCTCGAACATGAGTTTCGACAAGACAACCGAAGGAGGGTTTAGCAGACTGAATCCAAGAATGCAATGCCGTTGTTTGCGCATTTTGTTGAAGCCCCTTGTGTTCCACGCAAATAATGATATCATCACATTAGTGTCTCCGTGAGAAGACTTGATTTGTTTGCTTGTTCTTCGCACCCTTGTTTTGATCTTTTTTGTTCCCAACATTAGCACTTGGGTTTTTCCAGTTCTGATTCTTCTCATTATTCCCAACCTGCTGTTTCTCCAGTTGTTGCTTTTTCGCAAGAGCTATCTTAGACTCCACAGAGCTTTCCTCTTCAGAGCTGGAGCTGGAGCTCTCATCATCCGCTTCCACCTCCCCATCTTCAAGATCGTTGCAAAGCACATGGAATCGTGACGGTGAGCTAGTGCGAGGAACCTCTGTATCCATACCTCTACCCGGCTTACCATTATGTTGACGGCCAGTGGGCGAGCTTTGGGGAACCAACGACCATGGTTTCTCATTCTCAGGCACGTCAATGAATCTTGCTTCCTTGTCTGAAGCAAAATATTTATTCTCAACTAATTCAGTATCTTCCAAACCATAATCATTGCCTTGTGTTGATGAATGTTGAGCGCTCGTTTCAACCGTAGCCAATTGCGCTGCCTCCAATACATGGTTCTCAAGATGAATAGACTTTGAAGGCTTATCTGTCTCCACTAAGGCTTCCTGCAGTCCAAGCTCTTGCTCCTTCACCACGTCTTCGTTATCTTTATCTATGACATTCAAATTTTTAGAACACGTCTTGTCTGTGTGTCCCCATGTTTGGCAGCCAAGGCATCGTGGAGGCAGCCATGGATAACTCACAGAGATGATATTCCCTGACCCCTTAACTTTTATACTCACCGGTAGAGGTTCCTCAAGATTCATAACCACCAGCAGAAGAGCAACATCTAGTCGAACACAACGTTCCGTCATTGGGTGGAGCTTCACTGTGCGTCCAATAGTATGACCAAAAAAAGTAAGACCCATGTGGGAGAATAAATGATCCGAAACCCCTTGAAGATCAACCCATAACGGAACCGCAGTGAGATCAGGTTTAGCAGAAGCGGTTTTGGGGCTCCACTCACCCACCACAATAGGTATATCAGCAATATGCGAAAAGGTTCTTTTCAGGACTCTGTCCCTGAGTTGTGGATTGTCGATACGAAACAACACTGTTCGGGGACTTATGAACTGTGCATCGATTTTAGCAGGCCTGTCCGGGAAAGACCAGATTCGGTTGGCAATGGCATGAACTTTTCCTATATGGGGTGCATCCCCCATGAAGTGACCAAGAATATATGCAGACCACAATGGTTTAGAATCAGAGAGTAGCTCCTCCAGTAAATCCACAGAGGCAACTCCTCCTTGAAGATCAGCGACAGGAGAGAAACGGACAACGCTGGATAACGTTACTTCTGGATCATGCAAACCTTGAGCAGCAGCCTGAGAATAGGATTTCACAGGGGACTGGGAAAGTTCTGGATTCCCGATCATAGGAGGGGAGGAGGGACCCATACCTGCGATCACCAGAGCCGTAGGGTGTGCGGTAGGCAAGGCGGTGAGGACTTCACGGCTAGGTCTTCGTCGGCGGCCAAACCTTTTTCCTTTCTTTTTTATTGTCAATTTCAAACATATTGCTATGAAGGATGAACCAACTCACGAAATACACACGGTTTCTAGCATATCACCATTCACCAAAAAACTAAAATTTTAATAGAAACATAAATACCAATAGTTTCTAATAATTTTTATATTAGTTGTGTCAGTATATAATCATTGGCAAGAGCCATATGTCAGAAACCTTCACCTTCACCATCAACTGTAACATATTGAAAATCGTCACCTTCAGTGAAGATATAAAGTGTTAATTTTTGGTGGATAATGATATGTGTGAGGCCATCTCAATGAGGTTGTTCACTCTCGATATGTCCAGTTTTTTATTACATCATTAAAATATTTTTAGAAATAGAATACAAAATTCATTTAAAGTTTTTTTTTTATTAAACTTTATCATCATTGGAAGCATATACAAAAAAATAAGCTTAAGTTTTTCTAAGGATATGACATATTATAAATTCTTTATTATTGAAAGTTTATAATATTTTTGTTTTTCTATATATTTTATTAATACTCAAAAAACAGAAATTACTTTGAAGTTTTTTAAATCATAGTTTTATAAATTTTAATTGCTATATAATTTTAATACTAGATTTTGACCCGCGCTTGAGAAGTGCGGGTTTTGTTTTGGTTGTAACAAGCAAAGGCAGAAGGGAGCTTGACTGCAAGACCCACCCGTCGAGCAGGGACTAAAGTCGGCCATATATCAAATTATTCGATTTCTATTATATGATAGTTTTATATGTGAAATTTGATGTAAATTTAACCTTTTAGTACGATATTTTAATTGAGTTTTGCATAACAGAGTCAGTTTTTGGTTGAACCGAGAATCATAAAATTAAGTGTTGTGAGAGTATAAAGAATTAAAATAATATTAAATTGAAACCAAAATTGGATGGGTCCATGGCCCATAGTTTTGAAAAATCAATACTATTGAAAAGAAATAAAAAAAATTGCGGGTTGGTGAGTACCCGCGATTCAAAATCCACCAAACCGCACCCGCCCTGCATAAAAATACTCATAACCTGCACCCGCCAATCAATTTTTTCAAATTGTTCAACCCGCACCCGCCTGGAGGGGGTTAAACGGGGCGGGACCCGCAGATGATGACTCAGATTCCCAGCCCTACTTACATCATAAGCATTTGAGATTTAGACCTTATCTATAACCAAAAATAAATCATAAGCATTTGAGTAATTTCATCTGACCAAAAACAGAAAATTGAAGGAATGATCAAAACATTGAGTTAGTAGAAACATATTTCCAACTATATAAACAATGGTCATTTAGTACAAAATCGAAACATAAGTTTTTATTTTCAAGGAATACCTCTATATTGTCCAATCTTAGCAAATCGTAGAAGACATATCACCATGCCTTCTGTTTCTTGGCTAGTTGTATGAAGATTCTCAGCAAATTTACCCCAAACACAACAAACTTATCTCTGATCACTAATAGAATTGCATATCAAGTTATAAATCAATATGCTTATAGGCTTATATCTTTTATATTAAATATATAAAACTTACGAAATGTCCACGAACTCCAACACGAATATGTTTTGCCAATTCAGAAATGTATGTCTCACGAGGCATGTATCTTAGTTCTCTATATAAACAAAAAAATAACATTATCATTTTAGGTTAAACTTTTACGAAATGAAGATATCTAAATCATAAATCTATATAAAACGATAAACTTACATTTGCTTCACAAAGGATTAGTTCCATGGTCTCCCCTATGTCTTTCATGAAATGTCTCCATGTATGAAGGATTTTGACTTGGATGCGACATGCAGTCTTCTCGATTTTATATCGCTAAAGAAAGACAACTTCAAATTATTCACCATCTTTGTTTTAGGTTTTTCAAGGAATGATGAATATAGTGGTTAAAAGAGGCTATATTTATAATAGGTAGGGACGATATACATTTAGGTTACGCAAATGTAGGGCATAATATTTAGACGATTTTAAAAAATATATCTTTCGAGGAATAAGGAATATTTCTTGAAGATATTTTGAATTAGATAGGAAGTTTAAAGTTTAATAGTTAATGGTAATCCAACTACGGTAAGTTACCGAAATTTATGGAATCCAACCAAAGAATAACTAACCACGATATTGATTGTCGTTAATCTATAAACTTGTAGATGAAGCAATTTATTTTGTTGAGTAGGAAGATAATTATAGAAAATAGTTTTTGTAATATTTTCTTAACAAACTGTATCTCGTCCATTAAATGTCACCATGAGAATGATAATATATCGACATATGAATGAAAGTTAATACGAAAACATTTGAAATTATTAGTTATTATTCAATAGGAATCTTAATATATTATTTAAAAAATTTCAAAATCAGATATCAAAGATATTACTAAGATCTTTTCTAATATTGCATTTTGACAATATTATCTTTTTCTGTAAAATATAAATATTTATTTTTTAATATTTATTTCAATATTATTACAATTAATTTTAATTCATTTGGATTTAATAAATAAGAAATACTATTACTATAATATTTATAAATACATTATTCATATTCATAATTAAATTACTACAATAAATAATATATATATATATATATATAACTTAAGTAAAATTATTTTATAAACTATAAATTAAAAGAATTACATATTCATGACAACATATATTCATAGAGTTTACAACATACTTCAATTTATTAATGCAAAATATTAAAATATATATTAAAAGAATAAAAAATTGTATTTAATATAATATCTAAATTACTATATTAAAATATAATTTAAGATATTTTTATTTGATAAAATATTAAATTTTGTTGATTTTATTATACAGTATATTGAATTATATATTATGATTTAAAATTACAATTTATTTACAATTTATTTATAAATATGTAAACATTTATAAGTATGAGAGCAGCTGAATACCATATAATTAATTTATATTATAATAAATATTTATGTAGTCAATCTACAGATTGAAATTGTATAATATAAGGTTTATAAGACAATATAAATGTATGAAATATAATATGGAATATGGTTAGAGTAATTAATGGGAAGAGGGATAATAAATCGGGTATATTTAATATGTGATATGATTTGTAAGAAATCGATATATATATAGATGTAAAGCCGAAAATAAATTACCAAAATGTCATTAATGAGGGTGCACACAACTTTCATCAGTCGATTTTTCAAGGATGCCTTTATTTTTAATAGTATAGATTATTTTATCTATTTTTATTTATTTTAGTCATTTTTGTTGATTAATATGATATTTTCTTTTTAAAAAAGTAAGTGTCATGTCATATTTTTGACCGGATACCGATCATAATTTTGATGCGGAGAACTACTAAGTTAATGTTGATGTTTTATATGTTTTTTTTTTTTTGAAACAGTAAAGTGCTTTGAAGGTCTTGAGTATTTGAACACAGAAGTTCGTTCTGCTGTTGAGTCAGACATCATAGAAACTTTTTTTGAAAACAAAGAGAAATAGAGATATATGATAGAAGAAGAAAATTTTGAAGTAAGTAGAAAAATAAAAATCTAGATCTAAAGCTATGATACCATATTGAGATGGTATAAAGTATAAACTTATGATTCTTATTAACATAGAAGCTATGATTATACACAGAGAAAGTGTTGAGCAAGAGAAGAATATACGAGAGTTAATAGGAATATACAAAACTAACTATAGACGTGGATTGAGGGATTTAGTCAATCCACGAGATCCACATTCCATATTCTATCATCAACAACATGAAGACGTTCAAGATAACCATACGATGAGCACTATTCTTGTATGATTTATCTTTTGGATCGAGCAGGGAAGCTAGAAGAGGCAGAGGGATTTGGTCCATTGCTTTTAAACATAGGACATGTTCATGTGGAGATTATTGGTGATAGTGATGATTCAAATGCAATAGGAAAAATTCTGTTGGCGGATACAACATTGAAGGACAAAACCTGACTTGTTACATAATACAAGGAGAATATAGATTACGCTATTTTTTTGCTTGTTTTGTTTTGCAAGCGGCTCTACGTGTGAATATGCTTTAGTGTGGAACAGTAGGGGGGGGGGGGGGGGTTGG
>CAKOAT010708486.1:132039-204384 GCA_932364175.1 Eruca vesicaria subsp. sativa | reverse complement strand
GTATTAGGTCGTGTATACTTTGCAGTCTCTTTTCAGGAATAGTTTTGTAGGTACAATGTCATTTAAGCATGCGTTTAAAAATGCAACTTTCGAGAGTCATGGTTTTAGATCATGGCTAACTACATAAACTATGGTAATGCCACTTATTACATAACGAGGAAGGGTTGTGTAATATATAACAATAAGGAGAACAGGGTAAAGTAAACTTACAGGGCGACCGAACTTAGACAGTTCAGCAACTTTAGCTCTCTGCTGACCAGGGAGACCTAAGAACAGTTGAAGCTCAAGAGTAGGGAAACCAAATCGAGAATGAAAAAACATTTGTTATTCTTTAGGATAAAGATACCTGCAAAAAGAACGACACCATCTGAAGCTACCCTAGCGAGTTCAGGCATGGTCTTGTTAAGGTACTTGGGTGAGAGATAATCGAGAGCATCTGAGACGATGACAAGAGAGAAGGATTTCGCCCTGTAGGGGAGAGGGAACTTGATGTCAGCGACACGTACAAGGCCTTTGCTGACAAGACTCTTGCAGTGAGAATCAGCATCCTCGATGTCATAAGGTTCGACACCCCATGCTTCAGTCTCATCATCTTCTTTCAAGAGGCTGGAAACAACTGAGCAAGTCTCAGGGCCAACGTGCAAAACCTTGCGCATCCCATCTCCATAAGCCTTCTTAAGGACAGAAATGGCTCTCTGGACTTCTGATGTGCAGGAATAGTCACCTGCTAATATATTATAATAAATCTGAGTGTCTTACGCACATGTATGCGTAGTGAAAGTGAGGAAGAAGGATTACCTGCAACTTTGCTGACTTCTTTAACACTTTTAAAGATACCTGTATAGGAGAAAATTGACTAGGTGAGCTATACATAATGCAAAAGGCACTATTAGTTATACATACCTGGACCACTGTAAGCGTAGCCAATGAGAAGGCAAGCCCCCTGGAAACAAAAGAAAATATCAATAATAATGAAGCAAAATCCATAGGAAGGAAGCATAAGAAAAAAGGAAGCATACCACAAGAACAAGGCAGATAGATAAAAGAGGAGAAGAACGAGACTTAGAGTGCAAGGCTCCAGCAAAAGGGAAGCTTCCAGCATCCCCTACACGTCGTGTTGAACCCACTTGCCTTCTCGCCATTACTAAGAAGAACCCAGCAAAGATTTAAAGCTATTACACCCACCTACATAGCAGAGACATTTATAAGATTTACTATTTAGAGTGAATACAAAGCACAACTCTCAATCTACAATGATTTCAACATCGAATAGTCTTAAGCTATTTCTCCCATTCCGAGATCGAATACAACCACCAACGTAGACACAGATCCATGATACCAAATTTTTTTTTTTTTTTAATCAAATTCCACCACAAATCAGCTGCCTTTGTTCTGCAATTTTTTGCTCCATTGACCAGTGAATTTCAACAGATACAAATCAGATTACCGATAGATTCATTAACAAAAAAAAAAAAAAAAAACTCTGAGAAAAAAATACAAATTTGAACGAAGAAGTGAAAATCAAATCCTGGGGAAATCGAGATGGAGAAGAAAGCAAATCTACCTGTTGGATCAACGTTACAGAAGAATTGGGATCTAAGATCTGAGATCCGAGAAAATGCGCCTTTAACAGCTTTTCTCTTTTACACTTGAAATTTACCAAAGGAAGAAGCTTCGCAAGTGTGTTTCTTTATTTATCTATCTATTACTGCATATTTAAAAGCGCGTATAACTATGACGCACCTGTTCGGATACGACGCCGTCTGACTGCTATTTTACAAAGCTTAGCCAAACCACTTGCCGTTTCTGTAACACTTAAAACGACATACACTTCTACAGTCCTGAATCGAAGACACAACTAGGATACTTTTTTTTTAACACCACACAACTAGGATACTTTTGTGATTTAATGCGAGGTTTAATTATTTGTGTTTATATATATGTGAAGCAAATTTAGAAATGGAGAGATGAGAGAATTTGATCACGAGACAGAGAGTAAAAGTTATGAAACTTATGTTCATTAATTCCCAAAGAAAACAGAGAGCACATACATATTTATACTCCATACATATCAATATAACTGTTACTTAGATACTCCATCCGTTTCATTTTAATTGTCATTCTACATTTTTTCACACAGATTAAGAAAACATTTAATTTTACATATTTTCAAGAAAAAAATATAATTACCTATACACCAAACCACTTTTCAACCAATAGAAAAATAAAATATTATATAAAACTAATAAATTTTATCTCGAAACTCTAAAACGACACTTATTTTGAAACAATTTTTTTCTACCAGAATGATAATTAATTCGAAACGGAGGGAGTATATTTTATGAAAATTAAGAAAATGAACAAATATACTAGTATTTTTAGTAATTTAAACCCTTAACTAAAGATTAATCATTAAACAAACTCTCAACTAAAAATCCTGTGAAATAAATCCTCATCTTTATGTCCGTTAATATTTTCGTCCCTCCGTAACTTTTGACGGAGAAACGTTAACTGTTGACGAAAATATTACAGAGGGGGGAAAACATTAATGAAAATAAAGATGAGGGTTTATTTCACATAATTTTTAGTTGAGGGTTTGTTTTCCGATTAATCTTTAGTTGAGGGTTTAAATTACTAAAAATCCTTTTTTGAGAAAATCCTATATATATTGATTATTTAGTAATTTTATGATCGATTTTACTGTTAGTACAATATCATTTTCTTTGTCAATGAGACCTCGCACTCCTTCGGTAAATCTAACTTGTAGCTATTCTTGTTTCCATGTTTGCTCTTTCACAAAAAAACTTGTTTTTGAGATTAGTGTTTGGTTTAGATTTTGCATTAGTCAATTCGTACATAGGAATAACCTAAGACCGGAGTTTAAAATTCAGGTATCTGATCCTCATTTTGGTGAGGAATCCACATTAGCTTAGACAACAAATCAAGTGGATCAATCTGTGTCAATTCGTTCTTTTTTCTCTAACAAATTATCTCAGTTTCTCAATGCTATGGTAAAACCTCCCTCAGCGTGTTCATCTTTCAGTGGTTGTCTTATAAGGACAGTGCCTTTAATGCCATTTTCAGTGGCTACATTACTCAAACCATTTACTCCTGCATTTCCATCCGACCCACCAGCCAATCTTAGAAAAGACAAAAGGTAACTAAAAGATAGCTTTTCCTAATTTAAGTTATAGATATGTTAGAGGCGTTCACTAAGACACCATTCTACACATTAACTGTGGTCTTATTTCTGTATTTGATTATGTTTATATTAAAATTAGTAGGTTCTCCATTGATTTGAGAAGCTCAGACAACTTAAGAGAGTTAGGTACTCAACGTTCCACTCCAGCTTTACAAGATGAGGTTTGACTTGTTCAGAAATTAAATGAAACTAATTCACTTTATGATTGGTTTAACTATGAGTTTATTCATTGTTTTATTTTATTTTTCATTGCAGGTTTAAATCAAAAACTTTTTTTTTGTAATTTAAATCCTCAACTAAAGATATATCGTAAAACAAACCTCAACTAAAAATCCTGTGAAATAAACACTCATCTTTATGTTCATTAATGTTTTCGCCCCTCCATAACCTTTTGTCAACAGTTAACGTTTCGCCGTAAAAAAATGATGACAAAAGTTACGGAGGGGCGAAAATATTAACACACATAAAGTTGAGGGTTTATTTCACATGATTTTTAGTTGAGGGTTTTTTTTACGATTAATCTTTAGTTGAGGGTTTACATAACTAAAAATCCAATATACTACTATGCCCTCATTTAATATATAATTATTTAAATAAAAATGATTTAAAAAATATCTACTAGTTAGTTAAAAAGGTAAGAAAGAGATTAAATGTAAAAAGTTGTATTGGAAACATAAAGTGACACTTATTTTGAAACAAGAAAAAAATAGTAGAATAACACTTACTTAGAAACAAATGGAGTAGTAAAGAGAGGAAAAGACACGTAGCTTTGTGTCTGATATGGAAGTGACACATGCATGACGACAATGATATTCATCACCTAAATTAGGACAAGTGTTTTGCCACATGTGAATTGATGGATGATCATTATCTTTAACACTCCCCCTTGATTATCCATCTTGTATTATGTAGTGCCTTGTTAAAACCTTAGTCATGGAAGATCTATTAGGCTAAAAACCATGAAAAAGGAAAAGAGTACACTAACGTAATCTTCCTCTAAGAATAATGGACAGCTTTTTCTTCATAGGTCACGGAAACGTTGAATTCCGATACCATAGACGTGCTTTCGGAATGTTGTAGTAGGAAGAGCCTTTGTTAACAAATCAACTGGATTGTCGTATGATCATACATACTCCATGTCCATTTTTTTTTCTCGAGTTCCCGTATATACGAGAAAAATCTTGGAAGGATGTGCTTTGTTCTGTTGCTCTTGATATAACCTTCTTTGAGTTGAGCGACGCAAGCCGAATTATCTTCAAATATTTTCGTCGATTTTTTCTTGGTTAGTATTCCGTTTGCTTCTTGTGTGTGTTGGCTCATTGACCTAGGGATTACACGTTCTTGGAATGCTTCGATGAAGTCGAAGTCAATCTTTGTTTCTCAGAACGCCATGTAATCGCAGTTTCACCAATTTTAAACCATGTTCCATTTGCGTTCGACTTTATAAATTGCATGTATCTGCAAAATCATACCAAACTCGGAGTTTCTAGAATAAACCAATCTTAAATCAGTACGTACCTTGGAGATAATGGATATATTTTCGACGCCGTTCTAGTTTCCTTGAACGAGCATTAGCATCTCCAAAGTACTTATTTTAATAGATCTTACCAGGATCTTTTAAAACAACATCTCTTTTAACATCAATATTTAACCAATACGTCCACGGTGAAGCCTCTGACAGATTGCCCCATCCATGACATGAACATAACATGTGAGGATTGTTATTACTTTAAGAGGATGAAATAATTTATTATCTTTGTTCAAACAAAATAATCACAAAACAAACACATTCATTAACATGTTTTTCTTTTGGAGCATCAACTTTATTTTATGTTTCTAATTTTAACTATATTTCTTCAGTGCAAATGTCAGTTATTTATTTATTTTTATTGAATCAATCTATTGAAAACCACTTATGATATTCCTGTTTGACCTCCTCCTTGTCCTAAGCAACTTGAAAACAAAGTAACATACTGTCATTGACCACCATTACAAGGATTAAAAAGAAATTTTGAACTCATTAGAAAAAAAAAACATATGAATCCGGTGCGTAGCCTCGGCATATCACTAGTACATATTTATAGTAAAGAGAGGAAAAGACACGTAGCTTTGTGTCTCTTATGGAAGTGACACGTCACTTGCATAATGACAATGCTATTCATCACATAAATTTGGACAAGTGTTTTGACACATATGAATTGATGGATGATCATCATCTTTAAGTAGGGATGCGGATAGATAGAATAATACCATAATTTCAGCGTTTGTGATTTGCTTCGTAATTGATGGATATTTGATTTTTCGATTTTCTTTGCTTTGCAAATACAAATATCCAGTTTCCGAATATCCAAAAAAATTATAAATATTTGTGAATATGTACAATATTACAGATATTTCATCCAGTACATGTAAATTTAAAAAATCTATACAAGTTTGTTTTCAAAATATATATTTTACATAATAAAACAAAAAATAGTGAAACTATATATTGCATAGTTTTAAAACTAATTACTTTTTATAAAACACTAAATTTTAGAAACTCTAATATTGTCGATGCCGGTTGGTATGATACTTACTCGTCATAGGTGAGAAGTTTTATAACTATTTTATATTTTCCTTAATTTAATATCTTCATAAATATGGTTTCTTTCAAATATGATTCACAACTTAAAGTCAAACACAAAACTAATCTATGATTTTTTTTTTTGAATTGTCCTATTTACCCCAGAAGTTCTGATTATTCACGAAATTTCCATTATTATTTTTTGTTTTTTTACGAAAATTAGTGTTTTACTACTCTATCATCCGCATCTTCATCAAGTATTCACGAAAATGTCATTGCCATCAGTTCACCCAACAACCATAAACAAACAATGTGAAGCTTTTAATGTATCAAAAAATCAAGTTTTGAATCAGCCTATCTCATTTCTTTTGCATACAAACTACATCTTTCTCACTTTCTCTCTATATTCATCCAAAATATCTAAGATTATTGATTCTAGAGTTTGTAAGGTTCATATAGCAGTTGAAGCTCATGATTCTTGGTCATTAACAATTAAGTCTCTTTCTTTGTGAATTTCTATGTGCTTGGAGAAGTAAGCAAGTTATCTCACTGGTTCAAGGTATGAAATTGATTTTTTTTCCCAGATCTGTTCGCGAAGAAAATTTTCGTAGAAGTCTTATCGTGAAGACTTCCGAGGATGTCTTATGGTCAAAGCATATGCTAGTTTTGCAAGTGACTCTCTTTGTGTTTTTTTAGAGAAGACTTCTCTGGAAGTCTTTCAACTTTTCTTTGTTGACCATAAAATCGAGAAGACTTCTTCTCGGATAAACATGTTATTTTTGCTATTGACCGAATAATGTCAGAAATTGGACTTTCTACATAAGACTTCCCGGTAAATCTTCAACAAGATGATTTTCAGAGAAGTCTTCTAAACTGTTACTTTAAGTTTGTTCACTGTCGATTGAAGTCTGTGTAGGTTGATTTTGCAATTGAAAATTAAAATTAAATATGTAATTTAAACGAGAATACTACCCTGTAAGTCTTCCAAATTTTTATTCCGTGATTCAGGTCAAACCTAAGGTAAGACTTCCCTGAAAATCATTTTTGTAAAACTCAAATATGATCAAATAAAAAACTAACCTACGCAGACTTCCACTGACCGTGATCAGAATTCTTGTAAAAGTTGGGAAGACTTCTCTAGAAATCTTCCACCTGAAGACTTCCAGGGAAGTCTTGTGTAGAAAGTCAAATTTCTGGCACAATTCGGTCAATTTCAGAAAGTCTTCTCTGATATTTTGTGAAGTTTGAAATACAAAAGTAAGCCAATATTTACGAAGAAAGACTTCCAGAGAAGTTTGATGTCTTCAGAGAAGTCTGCTGTAGACATCAAACTTCTCTAGAAGTATTCTTTGTAAATTTTCAATTGCAAAATAACCTAAATGGAAGACTTCAACGGAAGTCTTCAACGATAATGTATAAAAAGTTTCATTTTCTTCAAATTTAAAATGACTTTTAAGATTTTATTGTTAACTCATGTGTATTAGTCAATATTGGGGTTCCTGAATGAAATTAATAACTTAATTGGTGATAATTATGAGGTTACAAGTATTCATGTTTATTAATGTTTCTAGTTCAGAAGATTTATGTGGAAGTCTTCTACTTTCATTTTTGTTAAATTTGTAGTTTCAGTAGTGTTAAATAACTTCAAGATATGTTTTTAATTTTCAAAAGTGTTAAATAACTTCAAGAATGACAAGTGATGTGGTTTAACTTATCTTCTTAGATCATTATATGTACTTTTTTTTTAACTTTCATGACATTTAAAATTTCAAATTGCATTTAAAATTTAAATTTCCCGCTTAAATTTTCATTTTCCGCTTAAATTTTTTTCTCGCTTAAAATTCCCGCTTCATTTTTGTTAAGTCTTCCGAGAAAGACTTCTTGAAAATTCTTCCTTGAAGACTTCTTAAGAAGTCTTCCTGAGAAAAGACTGAACTTTTTCTGATTATAATTTCTAAATATTTTCTTAAAAAGTCTTCAGTTATTAATAGTGTTAAAGGAAGACTTCTAATAAAGTCTTCCGAAAAGAATTCTAGTGAGACTTATGTATTATTTGATCTTTTGTGAATTTGACTAAGTTTTTTTAGAGAATTTGTTTCTCTTGGTTTTACTATCTTGGTCAAAATGTTTCTTGCTATGCTGAATTAATAACTTTAATAATGTCAAGTACTTTTGTAAAATTAAATATATTGTAGAGACGAATATATTTAACAAATTATTTTTCATTAACATCTCTTCAAGTTTACAAAAGAATTATGCAACTAAAAGAGTACACATAGCAATCATAAAACCAACCATAAACATAATTATCACACATGGAGCTGGAGATCATTCCTCTACATAGATAAGCTTAGATTTCACTTTTGTTAGATATTTACGGTTCGGAAGACTTATAGGAAAGTCTTCTAATACATTTTATGCATTAGAATACTTTTTTGAAAGTCTTCCGAGAAGTCTTCCAAAGTCTCGTTCAGATTTGAAAAAACCTACATATCCAAAAATGTTCAAATTTTGCATCAAAACAAATAAAAATTTCAAAAGTAAATTTTGTATGCTTAAATAATAAGTAATACAGTCACACTACGTTGAATCTATAACTTTTTAGAATTTAACATATAAAACACACAAAATTATATATCTAAAATTTATAGATCTACCTTAAAATAATGAAAAATGAGAACCATGTAGTGATAAACTTGCGAAAACAAGATAAAAAAGAGAAATTGAAAGTTTGGTGATTTCAATTTCAAAGAGATTAGAGAGTTTTAGAGTGAGAAACATTACAATTTGCTACAGCCATTTGAGAGGAAGATAAAATGTGTAAATTTTCTTTATATAAGGAGACAAATCCAATTAGATGAAATATTTGCGGTTCAGAAGACTTTCGTGGAAGTCTTCTGGCATAAAATGCATTAGAAGAATTCCTGGGAGTTTTCCGAGAAGTCTTCTGAAAATATTTTAAGATGTCTTCCAATATCTGAGTCAGATCGAAAAAAAACTTGCATATCGAAAAACATTCAATTGACATCAAAACAGAGAAAAACACCAAAAAAAGTTTTTTCTGCTTTAATAATAAATACAATGGTCGCATTATGTTGAATCAAAACCTCATTAGAATCTAACATATAAAACACAAAAAAATACATATTCCAAATTTATAGATCTACCTTTAAATGAGTGAAGATGAAAACCATGTAATGAAAAACCTGCGAAAACAAGAACAAATATTAAGAAACACATAAGAAACTAATAAAAATGTTATAAGATTTAGTGTTGATATCACTCAAATGTTTAACCCTAAGTGAATTACTCTCTCAAATAAGAGGTTCAGTTGTAATACTTAGTGATCAAATCCATAGGGAACTAAGGAATACAATAGATATAATCTAAATGATTATGCTAGGTTGAAAATGTTTAGAATAGTAAAGTTGCAGTTTATAAGCAATGGTAAGTTGTTTAAGAGAATGGATTTTAGGTTTGAAACAATAAAGGAAAATAGTTAGATTCAAGGTTGCTATTCAGATAATCAGGATTATAATGCTACAGATGTTTTAATGAATTTCTTGCAAGATATATGAGAACTTTGAATATTAGATAGATCTAATAGCAGTCGCTAAATAGACACATCTATTAATCTTAGTGCCAGCAATATCGACCGATGTTTTGACAGCGATATCAGACGATATGCGTTGCTATCGATCGATGACTCTATAGGAGTATCGATCGATATAGCACAAGATCGAATCAAATCTGTGTTCACCAAGATCATAGACCGGCTCTCGCACAACCCTAGAGGATCTAAGCTTATTCCAAATGATTTCAGGACAATGATAAACAAGTTAAATCACATCCATGATCATACTCTAGGTAGCTACTCTAGACTAAGCATTAGGGTTCACTTGGATAATGAATATCAACAATTCAACATTCCATAGTTGGGGCTAATCCCTCATAACTATTTGAACCCTAAATATAACAAAGATATCTACTCAGACATCATCTCAATCTTTTATACTCTGGGGATGCCAAAGGAAGGAGAGAAAGAAACCAAATTTTTTGAGACTTTTACCTTCCAGACTTGCATGAGGATTCCGATCCCTTGTATACCAAGCCCCAAGACAAGCAATAGATGTCAGGTTAGGTTGGAAATCAGCTTTAGTTCTTCCAAACAATCATGAAAAGTGTTGTCATAGGATGATCGGTGATCCACTTTAGCATCCATAGTACTTTCTGCAATCAACAATTCTAAGAATGGTGCTAAAGAGTAGTAAGATAAAAAGCAAAAGAAAAAAAATTTGAAATATTTTTGTCCCTTTCTTGACTCAATAAAACCAATTTTGAAAACTTTTTTAAAAGAGATCAAAAGGTAAAGTAGCATCAGTAATCACTCCCCCCAGACTTAAATCATACACTGTCCTCAGTGTATAACTAGTCGGAGTTAGAGCATCATTAACCGATGTTCGTATCGATCGACGGTGAGTCACTTCCATTGATAGTCATGGATAGGGTTATGTCGGGCGATGTAGTCAGGGTCTTATCGGTCGATAGAGGTAATGATCGTATAGCTATGTTCCTAAAAATAAATAAAAACGAAAGTAATGAGTAAAAATAAAACAAAACTAAATAAGAAAATACCTAACAGTGGGTTGCCTCCCACTCAGCGCTTATTTAAAGTCATTGAGCTTGACTATGGAGGTATGGTGGCTAGTGAGGTGGGTTGCAGGTACTTGTTGGGAAGCAAGTATCCTCCTTGTCTTGTGATTCATTGTTGGGCCCAAATATGGCCCGCTAGCTGAGACTAATGGGCTCGAGCGATAAGAGTTGACTATGGGACACTGTAAGTCCATTGGCAATTAATCTTTTGAGAAAAGAGTTAAAAAGAAGCCCGAGGCTGTTTGCTAAGGAAGGAACGTCAACAAAGCAGGTCACGGAGGAGAGCTCCGGACCTCATTTACAAAGAGCTAACAGGAGTAGCTCAGGCTGGTTGCGCATGACCCGGTCAAAAGGAGACTGTTGAGAATCCCCCAACTCACGGAGCAAATCTCGGAGGTTGGTTAGGATCGTTCAAACGTGGCTGAGAGCTATTTAAGGAGGAGGAGGAGATCAGAGAAAAGGATCCTCCCTAGACTCATTTTTACACCTAAAAACTTAAACACTTTTTCTTCATTGTAATCATCTCAATTCATCATTGTACTTCTGATCATCAAGTTCATCTCTGTAAACTCATTTTCTTATCAAAATCAATATAAACAAACGTATTCATTCATACAAGTTCTAACGCGATTCAGCCCACATTATCTTTTCTCCAATCTAAACCTAACCTAAATTAGGAAGTGAGTTTTATCCCTCACATTTTGGCGCCGTCTGTGGGGACGAGATAATCGAATCCCTTACTCTGTAACTTGAGAATGGATCCATCCAACAAAGCAACGAAACCATCTATCCCCGACCCCGTGATCCAGATCGACGGCTCACCAAACGGAAAAGACTCCAGTCTCCAGGTCCCGGAGCCTCGAGACGCCGATCACCGATCTGAGCAACAGCCTCCGGCTAGTGCTCAACCGAACCAGACCACCACTGGAATAACTAACCCAAGGCCCTCCAGTGGAAACAGCTCCGGGGTAACAGCCCCCGAGAACCCTCAACGTCAACCCGCTCTGTATCAATCGGAGGCTCAGCTATCTGAGATCCGTCGAATGATGGTGCAGTTAGTAGACATAGCTCAAGAGAATGATTGCACATTGCAACAGCTAACTGCTCAGCAGCAACGATTTGAGCACTGCTCCAGATAGGCAGGGACCTGTTCTCCAGACACCTTATGCTGGAACAGCTCCCGCATTTAAGCCACCTGTAACTAGCACTATGGGAAGTAACGTAGCGACAACCAGCTCTATGCTCGATCGGGTTACTGACCAGAGCACACGCTCGCCACCTCCTCCACATGTTTTCAGGTCCGGAGAAGGAATATCCTTTCGTTCTGGGGGCAGAACATCGGCTTCGGCTTATCGGACTGGGAATGTAACCCTGAATCTGGGCGCTCATTAAAGGGCGGAAGCTGACCCCGCAGCTCACCCCACTGGTGACACTCATCAAAATAACCCAAGAGCTAGTGAGCAATTTAGCCAGGCGGCTGCCTGGAAGAATGACCAAACTCAACTCCGTCAGGAACCTGTTCGTCAGGTACCTAATAATGACCCAATTGTCCTTCCTCTAGAGGGACCTAAGGCTATTTGCAGATATATGGAGCAAACTCATGCAGCTCTCCAAAAGTTGAATGCTCAAGTTCACAAAGCGACGAGCTCAGCTCCCGAAATTGAGAGTTTGATTGAGGAAACCCGTGGAACCCCATTCACGGACATAATCGCTAGCTCTTACATAAAGGATACCCGGAAAATCAGGATTCCCGAGTATGATGGGACCTCAGATCCTAAGGCTCATTTGAGAGCCTTCCGATTAGCTATCGTGAAAACTCATTTTACGAGAAAGGAATGTGAGGCAGGTTACTGCAGAACATTCGCCAAAAACCTGGTCGGAACAGCTCTTGAATGGTTTTCCGGCCTCGAGCCGAACTCAATAGACAATTTCGACCAGTTGACCAATGCCTTTATGAAGCAGTATTCGACCCATATCCTCAAGCAAGCTTCCGAGGCTGACCTCTGGAAAATCAGACAAGGAATGGGAGACTCGTTACGGGTCTACATCGAGAAATTCAGAGCAGTAAGAACTAAGCTCTCGAATCCTAACGACCAAGTTGCTATCGAGGCCCTTAGAAGAGGTCTCTGGTACAAATCGGAATTCTGGCCGGAGCTAACGCTCAATCCTCCCCCAACTATCGACGATGCTCTTCATAAAGCATCCAGATATATTACCTTGGAAGAGAAAACAGCCGCACTTGATAAAATCAATAAGAAATCTCAGAATCACCTGAAAGATGAGGCCAGAAGCAAAATGACCCCTTAAAAAGGGGAGCTTCCGAAACAATCAGACCCAGGGAGACATTCTTATGCAATCGAAGAAGCCCAACAGGAAAAACCTGTTGCCGCAACAAGAAAAACCCCCTGGTCGAAGGGCTATGATGAGAACAAACACTGCTCTTATCACGATCGGAAAAGACACTCAACTGAAGAGTGTTGGGACCTCTAACGGCAGTTGGCAGCAAAATTTGCAGCTGGAGAGCTAAAAGACGTGGAACTCAAAAAACCACCTCCTTATCAGAAAAGAGGTCCCAAAGATACCTCTCCGAAACACGAAAGGTCACCTGAGAAGGAGACAGACTCGCCACCGCCAGCTCCCAGGAAAAGAGTCTACATGATTCTCGGAAATTTCCCCAGGGAAAAAGCCTACAAATTGAGGCCCTTTTAAGCAAACCACCACCTCAATCGAGCCCCATTTCGAGGGTGGATTATATCCTCGGAGGGTCCGATATATGTCAAGACTCCGTTAATTCCATCAAAAGTCACGTACGGAAGGTTGTGTCCAATGCTCAGTCTAAGCTTCCCAATCCTGAATCCAATACTAAGATTTCCTTTTGGGAGAGCGAGACATCAGACCTCAACAGGCCTCACGATGACGCTTTAATTGTCACCCTGAACATCGCAGGCTACGAAGTGCCTAAGCTGATGGTAGACACCGGGAGCTCTGTCGACCTTATTTTCTATTACGCCCTGAAAGGGATGGAAATAGACGACTATAAAATTATTGGTCAGAAAGCTAACCTCGTCGGCTTCTCCGGAGAAACAGTTACCTCCCTGGGAACCATCAAGCTCCCGGTCATAGCTGGCGGGATTATGAAAATGACCAATTTCGTAGTTATCAACAGACCTTCTCCATTTCACGCAATCCTAGGAAGATCCTGGATCCATAAGATGAAGCAGTAGCTTCCACTTATCACCAATGCGTGGAATTTCCGACACCCGAAGGAATAACCACCGTACGAGGTAGGCAAAAAATCTCTGGGATCTGCTACTTGGGGGGATTCGGAATCCTCAAGGAATCACCCCAATAGCAATTACAGATCAAGGAAGGTCGAGAGATGCAACATAATATTTGAGGTCCCCCTAGGAACCTAACCGAACGAGTTGGCATCGGCGATTCTGATCCTGAGAAACAAGTGAACATCGGATCAGAGCTACCTCTCGAAACTAAAAAGGAGCTAATCTACTTCCTGAAAAGCAAAGTCAAAACGTTTGCATGGACCACCAGTGACATGAAGGGTATAGACCGAAACGTCACCACTCATAAGCTCAATGTAGACCCTACTTTCAAACCGATCAAACAAAAGCGTCGTAATCTGGGCCTCAGAAAAGCTCAAGCCGTCAACGAAAAAGTCGATCGACTTACGAAAGCAGGGTCCATTCGCGAAGTGCATTACCCCGATTGGTTGGCTAACCCCGTAGTAGTGAAAAAGAAAAATGGGAAGTGGAGAATCTGTGTAGACTTCACCGATCTAAACAAGGCTTGTCCTAAAGATAGCTTCCCGTTACCTCACATCGATCACCTCGTCGAAGCAACAGCTGGCCATCAGCTCTTGTCCTTTATGGATGCCTTCTCGGGATATAATCAAATCATGATGAATCCTGAAGATCAAGAAAAAACTGCATTCATAACCGAACGCGGGACCTATTGTTACAAGGTAATGCCATTCGGATTAAAAAACGCAGGAGCTACCTACCAAAGGCTCGTGAACAAAATGTTCGCCGGACAGCTTGGAAAAACCACGGAGGTATACATCGACGATATGCTGGTTAAATCCTCAGCTGGAAAAAATCACATCTCCCACCTAAAAGAGTGCTTCAATATCCTCAACAAATACGATATGAAACTCAACCCCGGAAAATGCATGTTGGTGTCAAAATCGGTCACAACGGAATCAATGGCAAAAAGTCTCCGCAGAAAATATAAAAGAAATCGTTTTATAAAACTCGAAGAATAGTTTTATAAAACTTGAAGAACCGTTTTATAAAACTCGAGAATCGTTTTATAAAACTTAAGAATCGTTTTATAAAACTCGAAGAATCTCGAGTTTTATAAAATTCGAAGAAACATTTTATAAATCTCGAGAATTGTTTTATAATAACTCGAAGAATATAAAACTCGAGAATCGTTTTACAAAACTCCAGAATCGTTTTATAAAACCCGAAGAATCGTTTTATAAAACTCGAGAATCGTTTTATAAAACTCGAAGAATCGTTTTATAGAACTCGAGAATCATTTTATAAAACTCGAAGAGTCGTTTTATAAAAACTCGAGAATCGTTTTATAAAACTCGAAGAATCGTTTTATAAAACTCGAGAATCGTTTTATAAAACTCAAGAATCGTTTTATAAAACTCGAAGAATCGTTTTATAAAACTCGAGAATCGTTTTATAAAACTCGAAGAATCGTTTAATAAAACTCGAGAATAGTTTTATAAAACTCCAGAATCGTTTTATAAAACTCGAAGAATCGTTTTATAAAACTCGAGAATCATTTTATAAAACTCGAGAATCGTTTTATAAAACTCGAGAATCTTTTTATAAAACTCGGGAATCGTTTTATAAAACTCGAGAATCATTTTATAAAACTCGAGAATCGTTTTATAAAACTCGAAGATCATTTTATAAAAACTCGAAGAATCGTTTTATAAAACTCGAGAATCATTTTATAAAACTCGAGAATCGTTTTATAAAACTCGAAGATCGTTTTATAAAAACTCGAAGAATCGTTTTATAAAACTCGAGAATCATTTTATAAAACTCGAGAATCGTTTTATAAAACTCGAAGATCGTTTTATAAAACTCGAGAATCGTTTTACAAAATCGCGAAAAACCAAAACAGCCGTAAAACGCAAACTAGTCATGACTAGTTCGCCTGCTGGCGAATTAGGAGCCTCTCCACTAGTTCGCCTGCTGGCGAACTAAGCCGGCCCGGCTTAGTTCGCCAGCAGGCGAACTACTGATTTTGCCCCACAGGTTCTTATCGCCTAGTTCGCCATATGGCAACCTGGCCAAGCTGAACTAGCTCGCCGTACGTCGAGCCGACCATCCCGAGCCTTGATCTCCCATATCCTTGATTCAAGGCATACGTCCTTCGACACGATCGTATTCCGAATCACGGTCGAAATGTCTCCCGTTTCGTCTCGATCCGTCCTATCGTTCGAGTTTTACAATAAAAACCGTAAAACTTTGTTTTCTCGAAAAGAACTCGAGGAAATCGTATAAAACGGCAACGGTTAAACGAAACACCGAATATTGCCTAAACTATACGATTTATTCGAGATTTTTCGTAAAAATCGTACAAAACGCGTTTTTAATAAACCCCGAGTAAATCTAGAAAACGGCAACGATTAATCGAAACATCGAACATTGCTTAGCTTTACGATTAACTCGAGAAACTTATCTAAAAACGGCATCGTATCAGGAAACGATCTCGTCTAAAGTCGTAAAACGGATTTATCGCAAAACGGCTCGGAAAGTTATAAAACGCGATAAAAGCCACTCGCGACTTCAAACGAAGTCCAACCCGAAGATACGACGACGTTTTGGCGATTTACTCGCAGAAAGAAGATAAATGTCAAACTTGAAGATAAATGTCAAGTTTGAGGATAAATAGAAGATTTCCGCGGGAAAATTAGAAAGATCGAGATAAATGGAAGATTCCCATTAAACTCGAATCTGGGCGAAATGGAAAGACTAAACCGCCTAGGAAGGGAGTATATAAGCAAGAGGCATAGGGCAGAAGCAGAGGGACGATTTTCAGAGCTCTCATCTGAGACTTTCACAACTTTTCTAGACTTAGAATTTTCCGCACTTAGAAACTTTAGGCTTTTTCTCGACAAGTTCGGTTTCTATGACTGGCGCTCAATTACTAGACGAACTCGCCCAGGCAGTTCGATCTCTGGTACAGCTCTATCAACTGAACTACGTTCGACTTGGTCCCCGAAAGGGGTACGTAGGCAGCCTTTCATAAGGTTCAGTCGGAAATCAATCAAACCTTTTTTCCTATCTTTTTCCGTCTTTCGTTATCGAGCTGCGACTCGACTAGATCTAGGGTTTTATGTTTGTAACTCGCTGATGGCCCCTGCGGCCAAAGCCTTTGTAATTCCTTGTAATGATCGCAACGCTCTTACGCGAATCGGAAATAAGATCGACTTTTTTTATAAATTCGTTTTATTGCGTTTTTCATATTTTCCGCATTTATTTGGTTACTTTTCGTTGGCTTTCAAAGAGACCAGGTTCCTCTGGGAAATTAGGGTTTTCCTAAGTTTCCTTATTTAACGGAAATCGACAAGTGTGAATCTCGGTTCCCACAATGCACCTTCGGAGTGCCCTCGGGTGAGTTTCTCGGTTACCTCGTAACCGAAAGAGGTATCGAAGCCAATCCGAAACAGACAGCGACTTTCCTGGAAATGCCGTCACCTAAGATAACCAGAGAGGTACAGAGACTGACTGGATGGGTCGCAGCTTTGAATCGATTCATATCCAAGTCCACTGATAAATGCATCCTGTTCTATAAGCTTCTGAAAAACAATAAGAAGTTCTTATGGGGTGAGATATGCGAGGAAGCTTTTAAGCAACTAAAAACGTACCTCTCCGAGCCTCTGATCCTGTCCAAACCAGTAACAGGAGAAACACCGTACCTATACCTCGCCGTATAACCGCTGCAGTTAGCGGTGTGCTGGTACGAGAAGAGCAAAATGAGCAAGGACCCGTCTATTATACAAGCAAAAGTTTGATAGACGCCGAAACTAGATACCCTACTATGTAAAAATTAGCTATGGCGGTCGTAACAGCTGCCAGAAAGCTACGACCCTATTTCCAATCGCATTCAATCGTTGTAATGACCTCACAACGAATACGCACGGTTCTACATAGCCCTAGCCAATCAGGACGATTAGCTAAATGGGCCATAGAACTCAGTGAATACGACATCGAGTATAGACCTCGAGCAGCCATAAAATCTAAGGTCCTCGCCGACTTCATCATTGAGCTATCATCCGAGCACCTAGACTCTAAAACTGAGGCTCCGAAATGGAGTATGTACGTCGACGGAGCCTCGTCAAAACAAGGCTCCGGAATTGGTCTAAGGCTGACCTCTTCAGCTGGAGAAACCATTGAACAATCCTACAGGCTCGGATTCAACGCTTCAAATAATGAGGCTGAATATGAAGCACTAATCGCAGGGTTAAAACTTGCCCTAAGCCTCGGAGCCCGAGAGCTTAACGCTTATAGTGACTCACAACTAGTAGCTAGCCAATTCCAGGGAGTATATGAAACAAGGGACGAAGAATGGGGGCATACCTCGAAGTCGTCCAAAGCCTCACTAAGCTGATTGTAAGGTCTACTCATCTTCATGCGAAAAATGCCAGAGGCATGCACCAATTAGACATCAGCCTACGGAAAAACTATCCTCGATATCCGCCCCATACCCGTTCATGAAACGGTCCATGGATATCATAGGACCGTTAGTAAAATCAGAAAGAGGAAAGCAAAAGCTACGCTTCCTTTTAGTCCTAACAGACTACTTCACCAAATGGATAAAAGCTGAAGCTCTCCAGCAGGTAACTAAAGTCCAAACCGAACGACTCGTATGGAGAGACATCATCTGCCGTCACGGCATCCCATACGAAATCGTTACCAATAACGGGTCAAGCATTTTTCGACCAGTGTAAAATTCGTCTCACTATGTCGACACCTCGATACCCTCAGAGAAACAGTCAGGCGGAGGCTGCTAACAAGTTGATATTAGAAAACCTCAAGAAACGTCTCGGAATCAGTAAAAGTTCTTGGTTTGAAAGACTACCTGGGGTGCTTTGGGCATGCCGAACCACCCCATGAAAGGCTACAGAAGAAACTTTTTTCTCCTTAGCCTACGGGATGGAGGCTGTCGTCCCAGCCGAAACCATCATCGGGAGCCTCCGCCGGAAACTCTGTACATTTAACCCTAAAGCCAATGATCAGCTCCTATTAGATAACCTCGATTTAATCGAGGAACGACGAAACGAAGCCTTGCTTCACATTCAAAACTACCAACAAGCAATGGCCCGACATTATAACTCAAAAGTCAGGTTCCGACAATTCGTTGCAGGTGACCTAGTACTTAGAAAAGTTTTCAATCATACCAAAGACCCGCGCGCTGGGAAACTAGGAACCAACTGGAAAGGTCCCTATCGGATCACCCACATGGTACGACCTAGCGTTTACAGGCTCATGAAGGTACGAACCTGGGTACCTGAAATCCGATCATGGAACGCCATAAATCTCCAGAGATACTATCATTAGGTACCTAAACTCCCTGAACTACGTTAGGCTTGATCCCTTGACTGGGTACATAGGCAACTCTGTCATGAGTGCAGCCCCAACCTCATTTCAGCATTCTTTTCACCATAGCCAAAGGGGGCATATGTTTAAAAACACATAGCCCAGACAACAACTGTATGATTGCTACAACGCGATGTATTCTATAAAAGTTATCAATGAAGCAATTACATGTAAACATTTTGAGTATCCTTCAAACAAATCCAGGTCCCTGAGAACCTGGACCCGAGGTCTTAAAATCCCTCAAACGAACTCAGGTCCCTACGAACATGAACCTAAGGACTTAAAATCCTTAGTAAATTCAGAAATCTTGAAAACTTCTAAACGAATCCAGATTTACGTGAATCTACCCTTAATGGCCTTAAAAGCTCTTTAGAAAGAATTTAGATCCCTAAAGATCTTAATCTAATCTTGAAGATCCAGAAACTCATTCCTGATAATCTCACGACCAATCACAATCGAAATCACCGTGACCTCTAAGGTCACAAGGTCAGCTGTTAACAAGATCCGCGATCTGATTCCGGAAAGATCACATGAATCCCATACTTAAAAAAGTCACAGTACATGACTCGAGTTTACACTTCGAAGTCAAACAAATCCAGGTCACTACGAACCTGGACCTAAGGTCTTGAAATCCTTCAAACGAATCCAGGTCCCTACGAACTTGGACCTAAGGTCTTAATATCCTTCAAACTAATTCAGGTCTCCGTGAACCTGAACATAAGGTCTTAAAATCCTTCAAACTAATTCAGGTCTCCGTGAACCTGAACCTAAGGTCTTAAAATCCTTCAAACGAATCCAGGTCCCTACGAACCTGGACCTAAGGTCTTAAAATCCTTCAAACTAATTCAGGTCTCTGTGAACCTGAACCTAAGGTCTTAAAATCCTTCGAACGAATTCAAGTCTCCGTGAACCTGAACCTAAGGTCTTAAAATCCTTCAGACTAATTCAGGTCCCCGTAAACCTAAACCTTAGGTCTTAAAATCCTTAGTAACCTCAAAGGTCTTAAAATCCTTTAAACAAACTAATTCAGGTCTCCGTGAACCTGAACCTAAGGTCTTAAAATCCTTCAGACTAATTTAGGTTCCCAAAGAACCTCATTCTAAGGTCTTAAAACCCTTAACAAAACTCAAGGTCTTAAAATCCTTCGAAAACAAATTCAGGTTCCCAAAGAACCTCAATCTAAGGTCTTAAAACCCTTATAAAAACTCAAGGTCTTAAAATCCTTCAAAAACAAATCCAGGTTCCCAAAGAACCTCAATCAAAGGTCTTAAAACCTTAACCAAACTCAAGGTCTTAAAATCCTTCAAAAAAAAAAAAAAAATTCAGGTTCTCAAAAACCTCAACCTAAGGTTGCAAAACCCTTAGCAGCGTTCGAGATCTAAAAGATATCCAAAGTAAATTCAGGTCCCAGAAACCCATTCTCGGGACCTCTCGCTAAAAGGCTACGGGACCTGTTATCAACAGGCTCCCCGACCTTCACCCGAAAGTTTCCTAGACCTCATGTCTAACGACTACGGGACCTGTCACTAACAAGACCCAGAATCCTTCGTTCAAGGAAGTAAAAATTTCTACTTAGACGATCGAGTCCGTATTAAGGAATTCATCAAAACATCGATGAAGATGACGATCCTCACAAAGCAAGGGTTTAAAAGCTTCCCCAGGCTACTTAAGTTCGAAGATCTTAACAAAGCAAAGGTTTAAAGGCCTCCTCAGGCCACAAGTCTTAACAAAGATAAAAAGAAAGCCCATTGGGCAGAAGTCTTGGGAGCACGAAGACATAATCGCTATCTCAACAAAGAGATAGAGATCAGGCGGTTGAGCTTTAGCTTCCGAGAAAAGAGGTCTCATCTCGAAAGCTGGGGGCAACTGTTGGGCCCAAATATGGCCCGCTAGCTGAGACTAATGGGCTCGAGCGATAAGAGTTGACTATGGGCCACTGTAAGCCCATTGGCAATTAATCTTTTGAGNTATCTCAACAAAGAGATAGAGATCAGGCGGTTGAGCTTTAGCTTCCGAGAAAAGAGGTCTCATCTCGAAAGCTGGGGGCAACTGTTGGGCCCAAATATGGCCCGCTAGCTGAGACTAATGGGCTCGAGCGATAAGAGTTGACTATGGGCCACTGTAAGCCCATTGGCAATTAATCTTTTGAGAAAAGAGTTAAAAAGAATCTGGAGGCTGTTTGCTAAGGAAGGAACGTCAACAAAACCGGTCACGGAGGAGAGCTCCGGACCTCATTTACAAAGAGCTAACATGAGTAGCTCAGGCTGGTTGCGCATGACCCGGTCAAAAGGAGACTGTTGAGAATCCCCCAACTCACGGAGCAAATCTCGAAGGTTGGTTAGGATCGCTCAAACGTGGCTGAGAGCTATTTAAGGAGGAGGAGGAGATCAGAGAAAAGGATCCTCCCTGGACTCATTTTTGGACCTAAAGACTTAAACACTTTTTCTTTATTGTAATCATCTCAATTCATCATTGTACTTCTGATCATCAAGTTCATCTCTCTAAACTCATTTTCTTATCAAAATCAATATAAACAAACGTATTCATTCATACAAGTTCTAACAGGATTCAGCCCACATTATCTTTTCTCCAATCTAAATTAGGAAGTGAGTTTTATCCCTCACATTCATCAAACCAGAAAGTCAAAAAGCTTCTTGTGGCGTTCTCGCTTCTGGTCATACTAGCTTTCATACCATGCACTTCAGTTTGGATCCTTTCTAACCACTCTTCTAGGCTGGCAATACTGTACTGATGATGTCCAAGCATGTTGTAGATGTGTTCTGCATTCAGCTGCGTGGTTTCGTAGTGTGGGATCTCGTTGGTTGATTCTGGAGGTTTCATATCGGTCGATGTGTTGTTGGCTTCATCGATCGATGGGGATGGGTTAGGTCGGCTGGCGAGCTGTCTTTTAATATCTGCTACCTCATCTTGAATATCCTACACTGTGCACTGTAATCCTTTGACGTCACTATGTAGTGGGAACCAATACCTGTCCAGTAATCTGTAATCTTCGTCTCCACAAAACTCAATAGATTTGTAGATATCTCTTGTGGCTGCTTCTAGTTCTTCTCTGGTACAGTAGTCTGGTGCGCGTGTATCGATCGATGGTCTGGGTGAGTCATCGATCGATAGCCTTTGTAAGTGACTCTCGATAGGTGCGTCAAAGTTTGTGTCGATCGATGTTGATGGTTCTGCATCGGTCGATGGTCGTCTCTGAGATTCGAGTTGGGCACGCAATTTGGTGACTTCTTCTTGTAAGGCTTCTCTTTCTTTTTGTGCTAAGTCATTGCTAGACGTTATCCATAGTATTTCTCCTCGAAGTCTTGATATGACTTTCTCCTGTTCTAGGCCCAATCCTGCTTTCTCCCAGTTGTGTTCACTGGTCCTCTCATCCAGCATATCTCTGACCTCTGCTTCTGTGAAGAGCTTGCAATCTGGAACTCCTTTAGCATATTGTTCAGCATGCTCAGGTAAGCAAAAACAAGAGCGTCCAAATAGTGAGGCTCTTTTCAGTAGCTTCGCAATGTCTTCTTTGCAGACATAGATGATATCTCCGTTGACCTCTCTGGCATAACCAGCTTCATCTCTGTAGACACCAAATTCGTCTTTCTTTTCCCAAGAGAAACGACGAACGCCGTGCTTGAAAGCTCTCTTCCCAATCTCGTGGTGAATATCGGTCGATGCTCGTCGCCATGCATCGGTTGATGCTTGCTGAAATTGGTGCTGGTCGTTAGGGTAACGGGGTGGCTGGGTGTAGGGGTTGACTGGTCCATTGGCCTTCTGAAGGATGTCTGCAATGTCTTCTTGGGATATTGGAATGATTCTTCCATCTAGTGCTCATGCATGACCTTCTGGATCCCTGAAAATACCATATGCATCCGGAATTAGTGAAGTATAATTGAAAGTATATGTCTGTACCTCGGATGGTGTTGATGTGGTATCGATCGATGGTTGGGCTGGTGCATCGGTCGATCGTTTGTGCAACATGTCGGTCGATGTTTAGTGCTCCGTGTCGGTCGATACATGTGCTTCAGGTCGGATCGCTGATGGTAGAGGTGATGTATCTACTGCAAAACTCTCATGATAACTGCTCGCCTAGCTTCCAATCGAATAATCTCTGTCTCGTGGTTCGTGGGGGACATAGACTTGTGCGCAGTAGGGTTCGTCGCTCGTTGATTCAAAACGTCGTTTGAGCGATCTGTGTTGGGGTATATCGGTCGATGGAGAAGGGTTTTCATCGATCGATGGGCGGAAGATGAAAGATGACAGAGGAAGTCTGACTTCGTCTTCTCGAAGAAATCTATACTCTGTGGCTCGTTCCTCTTCATAATCTGCATCGTACTCCTCCTGAGTAGTGAGGCTAGCTAACTCGAGCATGTAATGATCGTTGTCCCAATCATTGGTGCTAAAATCGCCGTCTGGAAACTCTTCCTCGATTTTCTGGAATAGCGTATCGATCGATGACCATGTATATTCATCGGTCGATTCGGGTTGGCTGTTATCGGTCGATGGTAGAAGGCTTCCATCGGTCGATAGATCTGGATCGGTTTCGTACTCGGCCATGGAATGATACTCGTGGGCACATAAACATGTTGCTACGAGTGTTGGGTTCTTCATTCTTTGAAACTTGATGACTGGAACAGGATTGTAGCGGATGGTAGGGTTGATGAGGGTGAGACAGAGCTTGTTGGTTTTGAGATCACAAACGGCTCCAACTGTGGCTAAGAAGGCTCTTCCAAGTAGTAGAGAAGTCTTGAAGTTGAGCTTGTTAGCTAGGACATGGAAGTCTGTAGGAATTAGGGTTTCTCCAATCTGTACATCAAGGTTTCTAACTATTCCTCCAGAGCTCTGTTGAGAACAATCCACAAAGATGAAGGATTCTTCACTTGGCTCGATCTTCAGACCTAGTTGGTCTGCCATAAGCTTGGGTAGGATGATGACTCCAGATCCTGTATCACATAGGGCACAAGGGAATTCAACACCTTTGATGGAACATGGTATTGTGAACTTCCCTGGATCGCTCTTCTTCTCCAGTGTGATCTTCTTCTTTAAACTGTCTCAAACTTGATGTAACATCCTCCTTATGTCTTCTTCTGTCTCTCTTATTTCTCTGAAAAACATCCACAATTTGTGTGAAAAGTAAGCTTCTTCAAACGGTTTCTCTTTAGGTATTCTGAGAACTCTTTTTCTGAAGCTTGACAATTCTTTCTCAATAGCTTCCCTTTTATAAGGCTTCGTTATCTTCTCTTTCCTTTTTCTGAGAACTCTTCCAGTAGTTTCCTTTTCTATCTCCATGGACTCAAAAATATCCGTGGGTCTCTCCAAGATGGCTTTCTGAGGGCTTCTAGTAGTGTAATATTTCTCCTGGAATGTGTCAGTACGTGCACCATCTATCTTGGGGAGTTGCACTCGGCGGTGGGGTACTGTATATCGGGCGACACTGACTGGAGTGCGTCGGTCGATAGTGTGGTCTTCCTGTCGATCGATAGGAGGGTAATCATGTCGGTCGATGTCGTGCGGTTTGATCTTGACAGGGACGGGCGGATGTGGTTGACGTGCTGCGAAGGCTTTGTGAGTCATAGTCTGGACGTTACTACACTCGGACGGGTACTTGTCTAAGTCCATCGATCGACACTCATCAAAGTTTATCGATCGATGTATATGGGAACGTATCAGTCGATGATCACGGGGTTATATCGATCGATAGTAATCGCGGACGAAGTCTCTCTCATCATCAGATTGCTGAATCTCTTCTACTACCTCTTGCCAAAAATCATCATCCAGGATGGCATTGATGTTATTGTTGGCAAGCTCCTGCTTCCTTTGGGCTTCTACTGTCTGGAACACCTGAGTCTCCAACTTCTTCATATGGGTGTGTAAACCACTTAGCTCTTTTTGGAGGGTGTTGTAGACGGAGTCGATCTTCCCATTGAAGTCTGTCTAGAGTTTTTGCTGACTCTCAAGGACCTTGTCAAGCATCTCCTCCAGTTTAGTATCTTGGGTGGGTGGGTGTGGGTTGGAGTAGAATGAGTTTCCATAGCTCCTGTTGTTGTTGGGGGGTTGCTGCTGCTGAAGGTGTTGGGCTTCTGTGAATTGAAGTTGCTTCTCTGGCCTGTGTAGTTTATGTATCCTCCTTGGTTACCAGACCTCTGAAAACCAGCTCCATTGACCCAGTTTACATCTTCTTCTATATAATCTTCACATGCAGTCTCTGCTTCCTCCACTGAACAGATCTGCTTGTTTATCAACTTCTGAATGGTATCCAGCTGTGCTTGTACTTCATTGATGTATTCCTTCCCAAGGAATGATGTAGCTTTTGTCTTCATGAAGTTCTTCGTGCTGTTGCTGGAAGCTAAATTATCAATGAGCTTCATAGCCTCTTGTGGATTCCTGGTGTTGAAGTTGCCTTCACTAGCTGTATCAAGAGCTCTCTGATAGTCCAATGTGATGCCTCTGTAGAAAGTGCAAAGGAGTTGCGCTCTGTTGAAACCATGGTGTGGGCAATCTCTTTGGTAGGACTTGAATCTGTTCCATGCATCTTTGAATGACTCTTCAGGATTTTGAGTGAATGTAGCAATCTTTTTCCTCCATTTTTCAGCGCGTGACTCATCAAAAAAAGTTACGCAGGAATGCGTTCTTGATATCGCTCCAGGTTGTGAGAGAACCTGGTGGTAGTTGTCTAAGCCACTGCAAAGCTTCTCCAGATAGAGAGTATACTTGAAAAGCTTGCAGAGAAGAAGTCTTGAGGGACTCCATTGGCTTTTATGGCGGTTATGAGATCCTCGAACCTCTTCAGATGGTCCATAGGATGCTCATTGGACAACCCACAGAAGGGTGTTTGTCCTACAAGGGTGTAGTACTGCGGCTTAAGCTCGAAATCTCCTCTCTGAATAGCAGGAGGGCGGATGGCTGATCGGTTGGAATAGAACTGATCTGGACGGTTGTAGTCAGCCAAAGATCTAGCTTGGTTAGCCTCTTCTACAGGTTGAATGGTGCCTATAGGTGCAGTCTCTTGCTCATGTATGATCTCCTTCTGAGCGTTCAGCTTCTGACCTGCTGCATTACGCATGTGACCATCTTGATCATGCAGGTCTCCATTCTCATCGGTCGACAGGGATGTGTTGATGTCGATCGATGAGGAGCGTAGGTCTTTGCGGATGCTACGTTCCAAGCCGTGAGGATCTTCTGAGTACAAAAGGTTTTTGTCCTTGTTGCTTCTAGTACTGCTGGGCATGTATCTGAAAAAGACAAGAAAAAAATTTTGGTGTCAGAAGATAATTTCAACAATAAAAGAAAAATAACCTAGACCTAATCAGATTAAATCTAATGTTATCAAAGTTCCCCGGCAACGGCGCCTAATTTGATATCAGTCAAATGTTTAACCCTAAGTGAATTACTGTCTCAAATAAGAGGTTCAGTTGTAGTACTTAGTGATCGAATCCACAAGGAACTAAGGAATACAATAGATATAATCTAAATGATTATACTAGGTTGAAAAGGTTTAAAATAGTAAAGTTGCAGTTTATAAGCAATGGTAAGTTGCTTAAGAGAATGGATTTTAGGTTTGAAACAATAAAGGAAAATAGCTAGATTCAAGGTTGCTATTCAGATAATCAGAATTATAATGCTACAGATGTTTTAATGAATTGCTTGCAAGATATATGAGAAATTTGATTCTTAGATAGATCTAATAGCGGTCGCTAAATAGACACAGCCATTGATCTTATTGCCAGCAATATCGACCGATGTTTTGACAGCGATATCAGACGATATGGGTTGCTGTCGATCGATGACTCTATAGGAGTATCGATCGATATAGCACAAGATCGAATCAAATCTGTGTTCACCAAGATCATAGACCGGCTCTCGCACAACCCTAGAGGATCTAAGCTTATGCCAAATGATTTCAGGACAATGGTAAACAAGTTAAATCACATCCATGATCATACTCTAGGTAGCTACTCTATAGTAAGCATTAGGGTTCACTTGGATAATGAATATCAACAATTCAACATTCCATAGTTGGGGCTAATCCCTCATAACTATTTGAACCCTAAATCTAACAAAGAGATCTACTCAGACATAACTGAGAGATTCATAACAACTAGGTAATAATAGAAACTCATAGATAGAGGATTGAACTTTTGATTCTTGGAACAACAAATCTCTTTGTGTGTTTCCTCTAGATCTAGAATTCTATAACCTTTAAGAAATTAAGATGAAAAGAATACTTTATAGAATAGAGCAAAGTAACAAGAAAAGTATGCAAAGCTTTTCAAGTACAAAAGGTATTAGAAACACAAAAAGCATGTAAAGAACAAGAAAGCATGTCTAGCCAAACACAATGGCAAAAACTATAAATAAGTGTTCCACTAGGTTAAAAACTCGTCAGGGGCATTTTTGTAATATTGGGAAGGCTTGGGCTTCAAGTCGGCCAAGTTGAACTTGCTCTCCACGCATCGTATCGATCGATGGTACATGGTGTACATCGATCGATGGAGTATCTTGACTTCATCTTTGATAGAAGCGTCATCGATTACACAGGGTGTGTATCGATCGATATGTGTCCTCATTGTCTGATCTTCATAGTCATCTCGGAAAACTGTCCTTTAAGCTCCAAAAGGGCACCTAAATCATCATTTTACTCCAAAGTGCTCTTGAACCTGAAAACATACCTAATAGAATCTTAAATATATATAAAACTCATAAAAACATATCAAAACCATGGCGAAAAGCGGGTCAAAATCATGGTATATCAAGTGTTATCAAGTTCAAATAGTTTAGAGAGAGGTTGGAGAGTTTTAGAGTGAGAAATATTACATTTTGTTGCCTCCATTGAGAGAAAGAAAGATAATGTGTAAATTTTCTTTATATTAGAATCTTGTTTTAACTAGGTTTAATATTTTCGACAAAGAAGACTTTCATGTAAGTCTTCTAAATAGAAGACTTGCATGAAATTTTTTCAAAAAGTTTGTTAATAGAAAGATTTACATTAAAGTCTTCTTCACCCTAAATTTAATATTCATTCAGAAGACTAACAATGAAGTTTTCTAAAACATTATTTGTTAAAAAAATTTCCAATCAGTCATCTAAACCGTAAAAGCAAGTAACTAACTAAATAGCAACAAATACTTTATTAAACTTAAGATCGACTCTTAAAGTGTTGAATATACATAAAACTAAGAACATATTTGTCAATTTTTTTTAAGTTCCAATTCCAATCCAACCATAAGAATACAAACAATATACTATAACATATCTTACCAAACCCTACACCAAAGAATGTCATGACTCAATCTACGTTCACTCATCTATGTTGTAATCAATTTAATTTTAGTGAACCTATATATAATTACATGCTTATGATGTTTTTATATCAAAATATTATTTATAAAATTTAAAAATTATTATTAAGATCTAAACATGAGAATATTTTGAGAAGACTTTGTGGAATACTTATTGGAAGGCTTAGCAGCAAATCTGATTCTTTTTAAAATTAAGCGGAAAATAGTAGACTCTTCTGTTAAGTATTCCAGTACGTTTTCTAGTGCATTATTTGATTTTGAGAAATCTTCCCAACTCCAAAATCAAATATTTAACTAAATCACAAACAAACATTTCATTAAACTTAAAATCAACTTATAAAATGTTTAGTATACACAAAAGTAAACACATATAGGTCAAATTTAGTTTTTTAAAAAATCATATTCCACATCCTAACCCTAAAGACACAAACAATACTATAACATAGTTACAAAACCCTCAAAGAAAAAATATCATGACTCAAGTTACATTCACTCATCCATGTTGAAAATTATTCAAATTTAGTAAATCTAAATTTACATCATTTATAAATGTCTATAATTACATGATTATGATTTTTTTTCCTAATCAAAATATTTTTTATTAAATTTATAATTTGTTTTTAAGAGCTACTGTATGAGAAGACTTTCAAGTAAATCTTCTGAGAAGACATCTGTGAAAGTCTTCTCATGCTCATGGTTATAATCGTAAAACTTAATACTGGTTCTTTGTTTGGTCATAAGGAGCTCGTTGTAATTTCACTAATATTTAGGGTTACTTATGCATTTGACTGAAGTTGGGGTACACCTTACATTTAAAATCAAGTTTTTAATCATATTTGGCAAACCCCCCTTATAAATAACTGTATAAATAAAATGAATATAATCATATGTTACAATAATAACTATATAAAATTATACGTTTAGAACTGTAAATTTAATTGTATATATACATATAATTTGTAAAAAATTCGAAGCAGATCGGATATCCGCCTCAAAAAAATTTGATAGTTGTGATTTATTTAATTTTTAACGGATATTAATTTTTAATAATTTTCTCTGAAAACTCACATATATCTGGATTTTTTCCGCATCAAAGCGAAATGAATAACGAATAGAGTCAAATTGAGCGGATAAAATGTCTAGCCTTAATCACAAGTGTTATGGTTTGTTTGTTGATAATGTGGGTTTTGGCTCCACATTTATAACACATGTACATAAATTTATTAATGAATATAGCGTGTATATAAAATTTTCAAATTATTTATAGCACATGTAAGTTTTTAAAAATTTAATTAATAACAAACATATATATTTTGATGAATAAACTTATTGTATGTAAATAATTTGATACTCGGTTTAAATTTTTTGAGAACGTAAATAATAAATTATCATGATAATTTATGAATTAATAATGCATATTTTAATAAATAATTAAAAATGGTTTTGTCCGCACATGTGTAAAACAATATATAGAACAAATTACATAAGTATTATTGTCATAGAATTATACAATATATAAGATCAAACTGCGAACAAAATTTTACATATCAAACTCTAGCTGTAGTAACTATATAGTTCTTAATCACACAAGGTGGTCTAATGATAGATGAACTACAACGAGACCATGTTCCAAAGAAACCACACTGAACTAAATATGTATGGTCACACTGATATTGGATCATGCTTTAAGCCTCATTTGAATATCTGCAGTGAAAATATGCTTGCAAATCGCACCACATGTCTGCTCTCTTCTAAAATTATGACTTGATCGTGAATTTAGGGTTTCAAATTAACATCCAATTTCTCAGATTTTCTTCTTAAAACCCCAATATCGTCTTCAACAATGTAACACCGTGTAAAGGGAATTTGAGTTTTTATGGGCTCAAAAATATTGACTTAACAATGGGCGCTAAAGATGGATAAATGAGCCTTTTTGTTCTTACATTTAAATCAAACTCTTTGTTTTTCTTTGAGTTTTCATTTGAACTAATTACCAATTTTAGTTTTTATATCTTATCTATTAAAGAAAAATTTCTCAAGAATTATGTCCTTACTTTTTCGATAATTACAATACTATGCAACTCTTTGATTTTAATTTAAAATTATTAATTAATACTACCTAAAACACTCTAACCAAATAAGAGAATATTCCTAAATAGTGGCTAACATTGATTCATTAGCCATATGATCCCAACAGATTTATTTATTAATTAAACAAATGACCAACAATTAAGGATCGATCTGTCTGGTTGAAACCCAGCTATTGCGGCGTTTTCGGATGTTGTGGTTGTGGGTTCTAGCGTTATTAAGCAATTTATACGACTAGTAAAACAATCAGAAATAGATGTGTTTTCGAGATATTTATGATTGGTTGATTATGATATTGCAGTGGTTTAATAATAAATTACCAATAAGAACATATTATAACATTGTAAAAATATCAAAACACACTATTATGATAAAATAAAACATCTACTGACATAAATAATTAATAACAATATTATGTTTATTTAATTTTAATTTAGATGAAATTTCTAACTTCAGTAAAAATTATTTTGAAGATTTATATTAGAATTTTTAAAAGCATATTTTGTTTCTATATATATATATATATATATATATATATATATTTATTATATTTACAAATTTTAATTTTAAATTATTTTCTAAAAAGTATTTTTATTTATATAGGCACCTACAATCGTCCCGACCGCAAACGTTACCTAAAACCATCTTTTGATTTTAAGGGGTTTAGAGCGGTTTGAAACGATATTTTGATTGTTTTAAAACATCAACAACCGCTACCAACCGCAAGAATACATTTATGGGTGGTAACAGTGAAACCCAAAAAATCAAGAAATCACTTCCACATATAAAAAATAATAATTTGTTATCAATAGATAACTAGGTCATACCTTCTTGTTGTTGCTAGATGAAACTGTGTTGAAATCGCCAAAGATCCATAAATATCACTGTCAAGGAGTGTAACAATTTTTCGCTCATTAAGTATGAGCTTCTAAGCGTGATGTTTTGTTTTGTTCAGCCACCAAAAGAAATTAACAAAGACATATTCGTCTTGTTGTAGAAGCAATAATTTTAATTTGTGAAATGGATATAATCATGTGGGTGAATGTCTATTAGTGAGAAGTAGCGTTTTGTTTGTGGACAATAGTGTTGTGGACAAATAGTGTTGTATTTCATTTTAAATTTCAAAAACAGATTATAAAATTGGGAGTAATTATGCATTTGTAAATTTTTAGATCAAAGTATACATGTGGATGGATATCAATCACAGGATATAACCTTAAAAGATTAAAAATATGAACTAAAAATATTAAACCATATAAGTAATATTGCAAAGTCATAATATTGAGTGACAAAATAAGTGTTAAATATCAGCAAATGTAAGTGATAATATTAATAACAAAAATGTAGATAATACTGAATAACAAGATTGATGACAAGAGATCCAATATCTAATGAGATTAAAGATATAAGCAATTTCATTTAAGAAAATCAAAATGGTGTACATGGGTAGGAAATAAAAAATAAAACCAAAGAGATCAAAATATATCAAAATTAAATAAAAATATTTAAACAAAATAAGTAAGATGAAAAGAGTAAATATAATTAGTGAGATTCTCATTGAAACAAAAAGGGGTATATTACATTGTCAATATTGGAATTTTTTTTTCTTTTCAATTTTTTTTTTTAAAAATGGTGGAGTAAGAAATTATTTATCATATGTTGATTTTCTTTTACTAATATTTAGTTTGTTTAATATATTTCTAATTAATAGATATACTTATAATCTGAGTAGTTAAAGATGACATTAAATAACTTTGAATTGAATTAAGTTGTGTTGGTAAAAATCTACTATTATTTAATGATGATCTTTTCTTTGAAGCCTCTCAACCTTTAGAATTGATCAATATATACTAGTAACTAAACTAACGGAGGAAAAAAAAACCTAATATGGCTAAGGCAGCTTCTTCACTTGTGTTCCCCATCATCTTCGTTGTTATTTTTGGTTGAGGTATAAGTTAATACCAAGTTTTATTAATAAATTATATTCAGTTGATTTTTTATCATTCAAAAAGTAATAATTTTGGTATATAAATGGTCTTGTCTGATAGATTTGAGCAGAATATGGGTTGTGTAGTGACTTTTTCGCTTTGCGATGGTCACTGCGGATCAAAATGCATCGCTAACTTTGGACCAAACGCACCATGACATTGTGAGAGACAGATTAATAATTGTATTTGTACGTTTCCTTGTCTCCCAGCGGTTGGTAAGACTCATATTTGACTTTAAAAGTATTTCGATATGTTAAAAAAAATATGTAAACATAAATCCTGCCCTTTATAATATTATATTTTACTAACAGTTTCAATTAAATCGCTGAGGTCGAAATAATTTATAGAACTATGTAGCTTGAGAGAATCAACTTTTCTTTTGGGTGATTGGATTGCCACTTGATCGCGGAATTTACCTTATAGGATTTCAAATTCAAATCCGATTTCTCAGTTTTTCTTCTAAAAACGCAATCTAAACAAAGTCGGAGCTAACACAAGCATGGAGGAGATCTCGAACCGAGAAGTTCAAGAGCTGGCAATGTCAACATTATTCGGAGTAACCTACATAGACAAGGCCAGTTAGATTGGACCCTAAACTTTGGTGTAAAATGTATAAGTTTTGGGTTGAAAAGTTTGTACCCTCTCTTTTATAACTTGCTTGAAGATACACCCATGATAATTTGAGGTGGGCTCATTATCGCCAAAATAATGGCCCACGAAAAGAGGTGATATTATCTTTTTTTTTAACCCTGATTTATTAAGATATTACAATTATGAGAAATATTACATAGACGATTCGACAACCGGCAATACTACATGCCCTATGATTATCTACACCTAACTGCATTACTTAAGCCGTTCTATGAAGATTCACGTCTAACAAAGTTTACTTGCATCATGTTGAAGATCCCTTGTAAGTCTTTCATTCGTAACCTGCATAATTGTTTAATAAATCGCTTTCGCCAGGGATTGAAACCTAGACCTCCTCAGTGGTTGAGCCACTCCTTTAGCTTATGGGCCATCTGACCCATGTGGATTTTCTATATGTGATTTTTTACATGTATTTAGGAAAAAAAACTGTGAAAATATTGCAAAACATAGCTCATTGACCCTTGTAAATTATGTTAAATTATCACATTTGACCCTCCTAAATGGTTTGCCTGGCTCCGCCAGTGGATCTCCTGATATAGAAACATTAATGAACCCTTAGTCAAATCACTGAACCAAAGAGGCTTCCACGAGGTGATCTTTTCTTTGATTGCTTTTTTTATGAAGTCTACATTTAACATGCATTTCATGTTTCCTGCATGAATCAAGAGTATGTTGCCTAATAAGGCTTGGCATCTCAATCAAGGCTGGTTCAAAATAATTTATTTTCCATGGACAAAAAAATAATATGGCCTTCTGGAAATTTTTTTTCTTTCAATTTGTTAGAAATTAAGTATGATTCTCAAACTTTTTATTATTTTATATATAATTTTACAAAATAAATTTATTTTTAAAAATATTTAAAAGTAGTTTTAGTTAAAAATATATTAATACAAAAGGTTTATTTATACAAAATATTATATTTAATAAAAATAAATCTATACTAATAAAAAATATTATTGATGCTCCAGAAAGTATTCACATCAGCATAAAATCTTTCTTCCAGAAGAAGCCACTTAGCTTATTAAATAAATAAATGAACAAGAAAACTAGAAGAAGTAAATATAAAATATATAAATGTCATATTACATTAAACCAAAATTTTGAAATAATGGATAGTTTTACATTTTTGACCAGTAACAGTCCGAGGATTTTAATAAAATAACTCTTTGTTTCTCCATAATGTAATATTACCATTTTATATAAAAATACAAAAATAAATATAAGAAAAATAAAAAAATAAAAAATAGAATAAGTAAATAAATAAACATGCGATCAGTGAACAAATAGGTCTTTCACTCAGCGTGGTTGGATAATAATAAACATCAGTTGGCCAACAATTAGTTTTGAGTCTTGTCAGTGATTTACGGTTCAATTTATTGTTATGTTGAGAGAAGTAAATACGGTTTAGCATCGTGTTGAGACTTTGGTCACTATATGCAGGAATAAGCTGTGTCCAAGATTTATTGGTTCTGTTTTTTAAAGTCTGATTTGTTTAAGAACTAGATTTTTGACCCGTGCATCCGCACAAATAATATTTTACATTCAAAAATTACATTAAATTTGATCATGATTTTTATTTGTGTTTGTATTGTGTTAATATGTTGTTTTAGACATTTAATTAAACAATGATATGCATTGTTTTAAAATTGGACCAGTTCAACCGTAATTCCTTCATTAAGCTGAGTTGGAGTTGTTTTTGACCCGGATTTGTGTTGACCAAAAAAAAACTGCTAAATAAAGTTGTTATAACGGGTAAACTTGAAAAACTTGATCTACAAATTTAGTTATATTTCAATGATTATTCTTTCAGTGATTGTATGTCAAATATAGTTTCTTCTCTTTCAATGAACCTTGATTTAGTGGGAGGTTATTAATAGATTGGATACAATGATAGAAAAAAGAAAGAAGAAAAGTTCTCTGTCAATGAAAATATAAATGTTAGAATTTTGTTTACATTAAAATGTAAGATGAAAATGCAGAAGAAGCGTGAACAGGTGGATGTTGCTTATGGAAAGAAAAAATTTCATTATGATTTAGTTTCAGATATTTTAATACTTAGAAAAGTAAAATAGATCTATAATTGTATATACATATTTAAATTATATTACCATATATATTATAAAATATCTATTCTACTATAAATCTATTTACTGGTTGATCCAAATTATAATTCATCTGATTCGGTTTTTAAAACACAGAGGATATGTTATAAAAATCATTTGTTATTTAGTAGAATTATTAAAGTAATGCATATATAATCTTGCACCAGAGATCTCTGAATATCTTACATAAGCTTAACAGTTCATAAATTGTTTAATATCATATCAAATTAATGTATATGAAATTTGCATAAACACTAATGCTTGATTAACTTAATATATAGTAAGAACCAAATTTATTAGTAATTTATGTCACGTCTAATCAATTGTTTTTTTTTATGTTCACCTTACATTAATGGTTGATCAATTTACCTCTGTTCGAAAACGCGCAGTCTAGAACCGTGTAATCGTCAGCTAGGCGTTGGGTGGTGGGAGACCGCCGAGATTTGGATGTGGGCGGCTAAAAAATCGGTGGTTGAATTTTTTCATTTTTAGTTTTTAGGTTTTGAGTTTGAAATCTTCAAATTAATGATAGATCTATCATATTTGAGTAATAACAACAATAAAAACAAGTTAAATCTGTGAGAATCAATAAAAACTAAAAAAAGAGGGCGGCCAATCTAGGGTTTTGCAGGTTTTGAGAAGGAGAAGACGATGGCATTCTCGTAATTTCATATGTATTAAATTTAATTTTTAAAAAAATGAAACATGTGGTTTAGTAAACTTGAACCCAGGCCTTGTTGTGGCAATAAGGGGCTGAAAACCACCAGGCTAACTAACACTTTTATGTTTAACTAACATTTTTTGTATATAATACTATCTTTTTATAAAAACATCTGAAAATTCCGCCCCACGTAATTGTCAATTAATCCCCGATTTTTTGATTAGGCGTTAGACGACACTCAACCGTCCGACTAGCGCCTAGCGCGTTTCATAACATTGCAATTTACTATCAAAGAAAAAGAAGTGAAAGAACAATCCAAATACCAAAATTTCCACTACGTGCAAGCAAATGTGGAGAGTTTAATTAATGTCACACGATTCGGTTTATATTTAAGATCATAAAAACATCCTTAATGAATATAACCTTCCGTTCAAATATCAGTGTCATAAATTGTAATTCTATTCTAATAAAATACATAATGTTTAAAGGTGATATATATTGTATAACTAAAACATAAGGGATATTATATATAGAAGTGAATAGGTCCAAATTTAAATGACAACATTTTTAAGTAGATAAAGAGTAAGACTCTAAATTAATAGAGTAGATAAGAAAATATGTCTGTTTAAAAACTTTCTACATAAAAATTGTGATTTCTGATAGTAATTTTTTGTAAGGTCCCTTCAAGTCATGTTTCAAGCACCCTTACTCTTACAATACTTACTTCGCAAGAGCTTATTATTGAGGGATCTTAAATCATAAGTTTGGATAATATATGTATGGTGGAGGGTTTATGGACTCCCACAACACAGTTCGATGGTTGTGGGTAGGTTTAGAAGAATAGCTTGGGAAATATTCAAAGTATTGGGACATGGAACTTATGACGGCGAGAGAATGTTTTACATTCAGAAGTGGAAGCTCTACGATGGAAAATGGAGAGTATGTTCAAACATTCATCATGTCAGCGCTTCGGGTTGGATTACAAAGATTTGACCACAATGATAAAAGAACTTCATGCTTGGCCAAGTTTTACAACATAATTGGAGGTGATACAAACGTTGATGATATGTTTTCCGGACTTGATGATTTCTCACATCTCGAGAGCACAAAATAGAATAGCTGATTCTTTAGTTAAGACTGCAGTATTATTTTATCGTGAACATTATTTCATTAGTTGTTCTATTTAGGTTTGGTTATCCACATCACCTCAATTTTGAATAATAGAATAGCCGTTCGTAGTAAAAAAAATATATTAAGGTTATAGCATAAAAGGCTTTCTTCCTATGGGATTCTACCATATGGATGATTTAAAAATCATTATGGTTATTAGATAGTAACATATTTCTGGGTTCTTCAGAACTATGAGGTTTTCTTTATACTTTAAAGCTTTTTTTTTTGGTCAAATATATTTTAAAGCTTTTGCAAAGGGTAAGACTTTAAAAAACAAGAGATGTCACAGTAATATTTTATAAAAAAATTCCTTCCTATATGTAGTTATACTATCTATACATTCACAATCACACATTGCAGCATGATATAAGTAGTCGGGGCACCTCTAACACAGTTTTGAAGTATCATGTATATAAAAGATAGAATATGTAACCGTGGTCAATTGTAATTCATACATTCTCAACTCTGATTCTCAAATACATAAGAGCATCCTCAATGAGGATATCTACCGTTAGGGATCTCAAAATACTAACGCACTTAACTCATGCATCACTGTAAATATCTTTCAACATGACAACACATTCATGAAATGACAACACATGTAGCTGACTTCCTTTGCACAAGGAAAGTAACGTCCTCCCAAATTAGAAAAAGATGGTGTTACATCTCCTGTCCAAAGTTTTCAAGAAGATAGAGTGAGGCATCTCTTTGTACATCCACATCCTCCCACAATTCGAATATTGATGGAATCATCAAGTATTTAGCTTCTAAATTATATTTCCTTTTTCTAAATTATACGTGACCTAACTAATAACCAATCAATTAAAAAGTATGGTGAAGTCTGCTGTCTCAAATTGAAGCAACCATATATTAAAAACTAATCAATAATACTTTTTTCAAAAAATTTTAATCTATTTTATGGTTAATTGATCAGTTATTATACTATCAAAAACAAAATTTGTAAATAGTACTCCATCCTTTTTCAGTTTATATGTCGTAGTAAAGAAAAAAAATTGTTTCAAAATAAATGTCATTTTTTAATTTTAGTGCATAATTTTTTTTTTATATGTTTTTATATGGTTAGGTGTATAGGTAATAGTGTTTTTATTTTGAAAAATCTAAAATTAAATGTTTTCTTAATCTGTGTGCAAAAATCTAAAACGATAACTAAAATGAAATGGAGGGAATAATCTTAATTAAATATTTAAGATAATTGTGTAGCAAAGAAAAGAAAATACCATTAACTTTAAGAAACAAACTTTAAGAAAAAAAGAGAAATTACTTATAATGACTCAAATCATACATGATATAACTAGAATAACTCATAAACTTTTGTAATAATTAGAATAACTCATAAGACTAATGAAAGTACTAAAAACCCCTCTCTTTCCTTTCTCATTAAACATTTTTCGAATAAAATACTTTATGAGTAAATATTTTATTTCTTTCTCCAAAAAATCCCTATATCTCTAAAAAAATAATTTAAAAACTTCCCCACTACTTTCAGCTAAATCTTTCTTCTAGCTGCCTACTCTCCGGCTTTCTCCTTTCCAACAAACCGAAGAAACTACCATCGCTGAATGGGAGATTAAGTCGGCGTACTTTCGCGTCTCAACACCGGATTCTCCGGCCAGGAGTCCAGTCCGGATACAAACGCGTTCATTAAGCCTGTGTGGTCTCAGTTATAGCATTGAGGACTTGGGTACTATCTATCTCTTAATCCTAAGTTCGACATGTTTCACAGTAGGAAGAGAAAGGAGCCATCTCTATTGGAAGAGCTTAAAGAGATGGAGCTTCTGGAGAAAGGGGTGATGGTTGACATTTCAGATCTGGAAGTTGAGGACCTCATAGAGGAGAACACACTGAGTGTTATAGTCAGATGCTTCAATCCTCATGCGCATAGTGGGAGGCTTGGTTAAGGCCCTCCCTCCAATCTGAGGTATGGAAGAGAGAGTCCGAGGCAGAGGAGTAGGGGAGCACCGAGTCCAATTCATCTTCAACTCGGAGAGTGATCTTCAACACGTTCTCACAAAGGGGCCTTGGTTTGTTAATGGATGGATGGTGTCTATGGACCAATGGAGCCCCAATACCTCCGGATTATCTTCAACGAATTCCTTTTTGGATAAGGGTTCGAGGTCTCCCCATCCATATGTTGAAGAAGGAAATTGTGGAGAGTTTGTTGGGACCACTAGGAGAAGTAGAGCCGGTGGAACTTCATGCTAAAAACTTGAACGCTCTGGAGTATGTGAGAGCTAAGGTGAGTATAAACACTGAGTAGCCGCTCTAGTTCAGAAGGATTGCGAGGTTCAGATCAGGAATAACTATCCCAACAGAGCTGGAGTATGAATAGTTGATCAAGTTATGCTACACTTGCAAGAAACTTACCCACAACCAATCAAGATGCCCCTTGCAGTCAAACATCTCCCAAGAGACCAGTAGAGAATCTTTGGCGAGGAAGAAGGAGGAGGCCCTAATGAGGAGATGAATTGAGAAATAAGTGAGAGATAAAAAACTCTACAAAGGGGACCAGAACAAGGACCGCTGATACGGGACTCTCACCCAAGAGAAAGTCAAAGAGGAGGTGGAAATAGAGCTATGTAAGCCCTAAAGGCAGATAAAAGGAAAGGTAAGAGAGTGGTGTCATCTTCCCAATTGGTATGGAAACAAAAAACAGATCATGGTGGGTCAAGAGATACGAGGAGCACGGAGGAATCAATTGCGAAGTCAACCTCTAAAGGAAAAGGAAATTCAAACTGAATAAGGAACCATGAACAGTGTTCAAGAGATTTGGCAGCCCAAAGGAAGGTAACGGTTCAAGAGGAAGTCCAGGCCGTAATCAGTCTACAGATAGCGAGAAAGATTTGAGAGAAAGCTTGAGTGGGGGCTCTCAAGGAGAAAAAATGGAAGGAAAATCGAGCAAAGGAAGTAGGAGTCCTCCAACGGTCTTTGAGAGATTAGGCAGCCATGTTTTCTCTACCCCGGGAGAGATCAAAGGCCAAGAAAATTCCTCAGTCTACAAAAGAAGAAGACAGAGTGGTAGCAGTGATGACAGATAAATAAAAAGAACAAAACGCAACTCCAAGGAGAAGACAAAGGCATCTCCCAAGTAGCAGCGTCGGGAGGAACATAGTCGGAACCAGAAATGACTGGTTTCGACTCAGTCACTCATTCTGCTCAAGTAGCAGCGGTCACACCAATTCATTCTGCTCGTGGAGCAGCAATTTTCCCAGGCCTTTCTGCCTGCATGGTAGCATTGGAAAGTGGAACAAATTGGAAAGAAGGGTTGATGAGTAAGAGGATACTGAGCTGGAACTGTCAGGGGCTGGAGAATACCCCAACAGTTTGACATCTACAGGGATTGCATTGTCAGCATTTCTCTGAGATAATATTCCTCAATGAGACCAAAAGTGTGTGAAGATATATGGAATCGATAGTGGAGAAATTGGGCTTTCATGGCTTAGTTTCAGTTGAAGCTTGAGGGAAGAGTGGTGGATTGGCAGTCATGTGGAAGAGTTCTTGCTTAGTAGAAGTTCTACAAGCCAACAATAGAGTAATTGACGTAGATAATATGGCACAGCCAAATCTTTTACTTGACATGTGTATACAGTGATCCGGTCAAAAGCAAAAGGAAGGAAGTGTGGGAGAGAATTGATCAGATAGGAGCTGACAGGCGAGGAGCATGGTTGCTTATCAGTGACTTTAATGAGATACTTGATCAATCGGAAAAGGAAGGTGGAGCGGATAGGGCCGAGCGGGAGGGTCAAGACTTTAACCAGCTCCTGCTTAATTGAGGCCTTTGGGATTTAAAATATGAAGGTAATCCTTTGTCTTGGGCAGGTAGGAGGAATAATGATCTAGTTTAATGCCGTTTGGATCACTCATTAGCAAACCAAGAGTGGCTGAATGTATTCCCGCAGAAAAATTGCCTTTTATTTAAAGCGTGTTTGTTCCGATCACAGTCCCATTCTCACGTCTCTGGATTGTTTTCAAATGAAAAAGAGATTCTCTTTTAAATATGATTATAGATGTGTGAAAAGGGAGGGTTTTGTGGAGACAGTGGATAATAGCTGGAAATGTAATGCAATCAGACAAGCCGGTCTAATGTCAAAGATTGCACTGTGCAGAAAGGCCATATCCACTTGGAAGACACAAGCAAAACCTAACTCGGCAGTGAGAATTCAGGAGCTCGATTATAGAATTGATGAAGCATCAAGACAAGAGAACTCCATATTGGAGGAGTTTCGGAAACTTAAACAAGAGTTAGATGAGGAGTACTATAATGAGGAGCTTTTTTGGCTAGAGCAGAGTATGTTGAACTGGCTGAGATCAGGTGATTAAAATACCAAGTTCTTTCACGCTGTAACCAAGAACAGGAGAACTCAGATTCGAATTAAAAGCCTCATCGACGAGGACGGCAAAGAATGGTTCAGAGAGGAAGAGCTAGGAAGAGTGGCAGAGCTCTATTTTAAGAAACTCTTCGCATTGGAGGATGTTGGTGTTGATCTTGAAGAATGGACTGAGATACCCGAGAAATTATCTCCAGCTCAGAATGATACATTGATGTCCCCAATAACGAAGGAAGAGGTTAGAAGAGCAGTTTTTGATATCAATCCATCTAAATGCCCTGGCCCAGATGGTATGAATGGACATTTCTTCCAACAGTTTTGGGAATCAAGCGGTGATGATATAACATCCATGATCCAGAGATTCTTTGGAACGGGATTCTAGAGAAGGAGACGAACAACAAAAATATATGCCTAATACCGAAGACTTTGACGGCGAAGAGGATGAGTGAATATAGGCCCATTAGTGTATGTAATGTAGCGTACAAAATTGTCTCCAAACTCCTGGTGAAAAGCTTGAAGAAGGTTTTACCAAAGGTGATCTCAGAGACATAGGCAGCTTTCATTGAAGGAAGGCTGATCTCCGACAATATCCTGGTCGCACACTAGCTGCTGCACACCCTTACTTCAGACAACAAATGCTCGTCAGAGTTCATAGCCACAAAGACAGATATTTCAAAAGCGTATGACCGGGTTGAATGGTCTTTCTTGGAAAGAGCAATGGAAGCTCTTGGATTCTCAGAGGGGTGGAGAAAACTCATTATGAGCTGTGTCTCATCAGTCAGATACCAAGTCCTTATCAATGGGGAACCTTATGGGAGGATCATACCGTCTAGGGGTCTAAGGCAAGGTGATCCCATGTCGCCTTATCTCTTTGTCATTTGCACAGAAGTCTTAGTCCAGATGCTACAGATAACAGAGCACAAACGGGGGCTCAAAGTAGAAAGAAGAGCTCCACCTGTGACACACTTATTATTCGCAGATGACAGTATGATTTACTGTAAGGGGACAGATGATGCTGAGCTGAACCGAGTGATCAACATTCTCCATCGTTATAGTTTGGCCTCGGGGCAAAGAATTAATTATGAAAAATCAGCGTGTATTTTGGTAAAAACATTCCGACAACCACAAGAGAAGAGATCAAATGAAGCTTGGAATCGAGAAATCAGGAGGGGAGGATTTTATGTTCCACTATCCCTCAATTTTTCAGTAAAGACTGAATCTTGGGAAAAAGTTGAGACAACTCTGAGCGGAGGGCAGATTGATACAATCTCAACCTCTGGTAAAATGCCCCCCGTAACCCAGCAGATAAAGTACATTACATAGTTCGTTTTAGGGATTGGTGACTTACCCATTAAGTGACTTTGGCACTGGATAGAAGTTACCAAAATTGGTATTATCGGGTCGGGTGTATGAAATAATAGACGCCTGGTGGCATTCCAGCCTTCCTTCTCCTTTTAGGACCTATCCTAAAGAGAATCCAGTACTTCTTGGTCGTGAATATCTGAATATGGCGAACCACTCCATGGATATCTTTACTTCGGAACAAAACAATTAGAAGTAGGCTCGGTCAACTGGAATGTGTATTATCCATATAGGGGATCTTCCAATTGAGAAGATCCATCAACCTGAGACGAAGAGAAAGGTCTATCTATTTTATTTAGTTATTCAGTTGATTCATTATTGGAACAGATAGCAACAACAATTTCATCCGACATGCGTATTTTTTATTTTCCAATGCATTTCCATCCTTCATTAATGGAATTTTTTTTGATGTAGTGAGTAAAAGCTCTGGTTGTTCGTTGTTCAAGAATTCTTGTTTAGGCAGTTCATACCATCCATACATAGTGTTTTAATCTAAGATTTCAATTTTTCCATGTTTCAGAAGTAGCATATTGTTCCATGGAGCTAAGTGAAAGAAACAGGTGTTTCTACAACTCTATTACTCAGTCAATTCCGTTCCACTTAATCCCTATTTCATGGCCACATATATTCCCGGCTAAGTAATGGGACTACCATAGGCTTTTGGAGGCTCTAAGGTATCCATTCTTAGTTACTTGAAGGAGAATTTGAACAAGAGGGTCCATGGTTGGCAAACGAAGTTCCTCTCTCCGGCTGGTAAAGAAATTCTGCTTAAAGCAGTGGCGATGGCATTCCCCACCTACACCACGGCTTGTTTCCTGCTCCCAAACTCGATCTGCCAACAAATCATGTTTATCTTATCAAACTTTTGGTGGAGAAATAACCAAGAGTCAAGAGGAATGCATTGGAAAAGCTGGAAAAGTCTTTGCAAACCAAAGAGTGATGGCGGTTTGGGGTTTAAAGATCTGGAGGCTTTCAACTTAGCTCTCCTAGGGAAACAATTATGGAGGATGTTAACACACAAAACTTCCCTAGTGGCAAGGATCTTTAAAAGCAGATATTTTAAAGACTTAGACCCTTTGAACGGCCCACTAGGTTTGAGGCCCTCCTACGCCTGGCGTAGTATCCATGCAGCGGAAAGATTGGTTCAACAAGGTGCTAGAGTGAAAATAGGGAATCGAAGAGAGACAAAGATCTGGTAAGACAGTTGGATTGGAAGTGAACCAGCCAAACTGGCTCTCTCGATGAGGTTAAACAGTGAAGGAATTGGTGAGACGGTTTATAACGAGATGAGGGTCAGTGAACTCTTATGTAGTAATGGCAGAGATTGGGATCGCGTGAAGTTAGATAGCTTGATCACACCTGAGACGCGAGAGCAGATCAAGAGAGTTCATCCCACATGAAGGGTGGGTGAGGATACTTATTCCTGGGAGTATACAAAATCTGGTCATTACACGGTCAAGTCAGCTTATTGGGTCCAGATGAATGTGATTGATGCTAAAGAGAAGGCCCCCGAAGTGCTGCAACCGAGTCTGGACAGTATTTACCAACAAGTGTGGGGTATTGATACTAGTCCAAAGGTTCGTCATTTTTTGTGGAGATGCCTCAGCAATGCTCTGCATGTAGCTGCTAACATGGTGGAAATACATATAGCAAAAGATAAGAGATGCAGCAGGTGCGGCGCTGAGCGGAATCTGTGAACCACCTCCTTTTCCAATGTTCGTATGCAAGGTTGATTTCGGCGGAGGCAAATGTTCATATCTCACCAGCAGGAAGATGGTCTGATTCTTTCTTCTCTAATCTACATTGGTCTTAAATCTGGAAAAAGAGTACCCAAACGAAGAGATAGAAGAAGATCTAGTTCCCTGGCTTATGTGGAGAATATGAAAAAATCAAAATGAGCTCCTCTTTAGGAGCAAAGAGTACCCAGCGATCACTACGTTGGTGAAAGCAAGAGAGGATGCAGCGGCTTGGAAAAGAAAAGAAGAGGTCAAAATGCAAGGGAGTACAAAACCCACAGGTGAAGCAACAGCCAAGAAATGGTCACCCCCAGCCTACGCGTTTTAAATGTAACACTGATGCCTCATTTAAGCAAGAGAGTGGAGAGGGAGGAGTAGGATGGGTGTTGAGAGACCACCGTGGTTGTATGATGTGGGCAGGGGCGAAAAAAAATTGATGGAATGGGATCTGAGCTGGAGTTAGAGGCGGAAGCCTTGAGATTGGCGGTTTATACCCTGGCCGGTTTTGGATATTAGAACATCACGTTTGAAACTGACTCTCAGATTCTTGCGCCGATGTTGAGCGGAGAAGAAGATATCTGGCCAAGAGTGACACCTGTTCTCCAAGAGATTTGCTCAGCCATTACAGGAATTAAAGAGATGGAAGTGGTTTACTACCTTAGAAGTGGTAACAAAGTTGCCGATAGAATAGCGAAGGAGACTGTCACGTTTACGTCCTTTGTCCCTAAGTTGTATTCTATCGTGCCTAGTTGGCTATTTTCGTGTTTGGAGGCTGATAAGTCCATTGTAGAACATTGATTTGGTTAATGAAAAGTAGATGTTGAGTTAAAATAAAAAATTCCCTTCGAAAGCGACGCTGACTAGAAAAGCTGATCCTTTTCCCTTTTGTCTCCCGCGACTTCTCCTCCGTCACAGCCTCCTCCCTCTCGTCATCCCCACCTCAACTCGCCGTCATCTTTGTCATAGAAGAAGAACCCTAAATTTGATTTCCCCTTTGTCAAACCCGGTATGACCAAAGCAGGTAACGCATTGTATTCTTACTAAGGTTTTAGTGTTTCTTTTTTTTCTTGGCTAAAGGCTTTCAGTTTTAGTGTTTCTTGTGCCGCTTGTTTTGACTCTTTCGTTACTTGGCAGAGCTGGTGAACAACTTGGGATCCATTGCTAGATCTGGAACCAAAGAGTTTATGGAAGCACTCCATACATATGGTCAGTTTGGTGTTGGCTTCTCCTCTGGTTACCTTGTTGCTTAGAAGGTTATTGTCACTACCAAGCACAATGATGATGAACAGTATGTATGGGAGTCTTAAGCTGGTGGTTCTTTCACTGTTACAAAAGATGTGGATGGGGAACCACTTGGTAGAGGAACTAAGATCACTCTCTTCCTCAAGGAGGATCAGGTAATGAAATCAGTCTTGAGAGCTTTAGGATTATTTTATTTTCTTATTGTCTTGTGATCTTATGAGTGTCTGTTTGTGCAGCTTGAATATCTGGAGGAGAGGAGACTCAAGGACTTGATGAAGGGTCAGCTGTGAAGTATCTCTTAGTGGAGGGCCAGCTGGAGTTCAAGACTATTTCTCTTTCACTTTTCAGGGTCGACTGAGGCATAAATAACAAAGTGGATGCGTCAGAGGTACATATTCTAAGTCATACTGAAACGTGAAGCTCCTTTAATAGCTGTTGAATCGTTTTAATTGTCTTTGGTTGCAGAAAAGTAGAGACTGATAAAAGCAGGAAGTAGGATAAGAACTTTGTCTAGAAGCTAAAGTGGGGTTTATAACATGGAACATAAAGAAGAGTAGAGAGAAGACCAGTTAGGATTTTTTTACATCTCTAACAAAGTGGTTATGGAAATGCCAATATGCAACAGAATTACAACTAATTACTAACCTCAGACAGTGCATTGATAGGTAGAAATACAGTTACTCAAACCTTATGTTTTTAGTTTTTCGTTTGTTCATTGATGATATGATTGTTTACCTTTTTTACCGGCTCACAAAGCCTGATTTTAGACAAGGTTTTATCGGTTTTCTAAGTCTATCCTTCTGTAATATAAGTCTATACTAGATTTTAACCCGCACTTAAGAAGCGCAGGTATTTTTTTGATTGACCGTAAAGCCAAATATTTCGGAATAGATATTTTGATAGGTTTTGATGGTGTTTTTAAATTTGATTGAGTTGATGGTAAAATGTGTCCGAGATAGCTTGTATTTATAAAAGGAGAGGGTTGTTGTCAAATTAGGTTAAGAGAAGATATGAAATAATATTTTGTAATCAATTTAGGTTTCCCAAAATCATGGTCGAAAATATAAGTATGTTTTCAGATTTTTTTTGGTTGATATAAATAAGGTAAATTAAATAATTGGCTGTAATAAATTAACTTGTAGATGAAGTGATTTAGATTTTGACCCGTGCTTCTTATAATTTTATTGACCGTAAAGTCAAATATATAATAAATTTATGTCTATTATTAGATATCTATAATATTTAAAATTTGTTCTATTATTTTATTTAAGTCTTGTAAAATTAATAAAACGAATATGGTAAAAATATTCTTAAAATAAAAAGATTGTTATTAACCCATTGAGAAGCGTGGTTTCTATTTTTTGATTATGCACAAATGGGTACTTAATTTTTTAAAATGTTAAAAAAATTTAAGCGGAATTAAATTAAGCCAAATTTCATAAATAATCAATCATATCATATATCTCTAGAATCTAAAAATAGAAATCGAACCGAGAACCAAATGGTTACTTAAATTTCTTATATATAAATTATATACCTACAAATATTAATTATATATAATTTCTAAATACTAAATAACCTAAAATACTATTTTTAAACAAAATTAGGTAAATCAATGAATTACCTGAATATTTTTATCAAAAATATTCAACCTATCTGATATTTAAATCGTAGGCTAGTTTACATTTAAAATTAAATAAAAAATATCATGTAAAATAAATAAACATATCTTATGTAAATCATTTTTGACCAATTTCGTTTGAATCTCAACTTATAGTGTTTAGACCCATTGAATTTTTATATATCATAAAATTAATCATTTAGTTCTTGTATAAGAATGTAATATCAAAATTTAATAATTGACTGCATATAATTAATTAAACCAAAGTGTCATAGTTATAGTATCATGAATATTATTGTTAGAGAAATTTTATAATAGATTATGGAAAGTAATAAATGAGTTTATTTAAATTGGAAAGTATTTATATAGTTAGAGAAATATAAGGGAAGGCCAAAAAATGTTAGTCTAATGAAAGGGTCTAAAAAACTTTTTTAAGTAGATTTATTTAAACTTCTTCTCTTTTAATAGTATAGGTTCTAATTATCCAAGTCAATAAAAAAAAAAAGCAAATAAATTCTTTTAGGGTTCTTCTCACCCAATCAACTAAATTTTTCTTGCATAAAAATGCTTGTTTTGAACTTAAAACTCTTTTGAGTCATAATAAACCACTAGGATAAGACTTGCGCCTTGCGCAGGGTGAATATATGTAATTAAAATATAAAATTTTAGTATTGACGAATTTAAAATTTACATATGATTGTTTTTATATGTATTTGAAATTTTAGAATTTTGGAATTTTTATATAATTATCTATACATAGAATCAGAAACAATTGTAATTAGAACTGTAGATCAAAACTTAGAATTTAATGGACCCGACTTCATATATCTTTTCACTTTTTAGTGTTCGAGTGATGTAAAATAAACAGAGTGTCACTGGACTTGATTGATAGTGTATTAGAGCATCTTTAATCCAAGGGAGTGCTTAATTTAAACTTTTTTCTAAAAAAAAACCTTTTTCTGACTAAAAAAAAAATTAAAAAACGAACCAATGGGGCCCGTGAACAGTGTAAACAACCCACATAAATCAGTGCTTATTTAGGCATTTTAAGCAGCTGGTTTTAGGGATTTTTGTGGGGCCAACTCCAAGAACTTCATTGAGGACCTTGCATTGATAAGGCTCTTAGCAAGTTCTTCAATGCTTTCTTAATAAGCAGTTGGTAAAATATTTGCATTTAAAATATATAAGTTTCAAAACTAATTTAATATAATTTATTTATTTATGTAATAATATTAGAAAATTATATTTTTTACAATTTTAAAAAAAAAATTTATAAAAAATGAAGTTAAATTTTAAATTATTTTTAAAAACAATATTTTAAGTTTTCAAATACAAATAAACATTTTAACATTATTTTATGGTCATGATTTAATATAACCATAATGATTTAAAAAAATTTAAAAATTAACAAATTAAACATTAACTCTGTTTTATATCGTGATTTAACAATTTAAAAACTAATTATGGTTATGAGAAATTTACGTTCACGTGTCAATCCTATTTATCTTCAATTTTTTCTCGTGTTGAGTTTTTTTTTTTATTTTGGTTATTACTCGATATAAATCCTATTTTGTTTGTTTGTTTTGACCTGGGATTTAGAAAATACTTAAGATTTAAAATAATTAAAGAGATACATACTTACGTTAAGATCTGCACTTTATGCACAATAAATATTTTATATTTTATATTTATTTTATATTTTTCTGCATATTATTAAATAATAAATAGATATATTAAATAACTAAGAAATTAGTTACTATTATGTAATAAATTGGCGTATGCATATAAATTTAACTATCACTCTTGTTTATTCGCAATTAGGGTAAATAAATCAAAATAATCAATCTTATATATTGTATATGATATATAATTAAATTTAAATGATATAAACATATTAATATAACACACTTTTAATAGGGATATTTATTAAATGAGGTTTCTACTCAGATGATTTTATGATTATTTGCATATTTGTGTAACAAAACTTTACAGCAACGAATTTTTTTTTAATTTGAGATGTTTAGTAGTTTCAATAAATTATAATCATTTAAAAAAAATTGACATATTTCAAAATTAAAATGTTAACTTTTCAATATGTGTTCAATGCAAATATCAAAATATAAGTATGTATTTTCATACGATGTATAGTTTAATTAAAACGATATGAAGTATATATAAATTAAAAATATTTCTTCATATGGTCTTATAATCATTATATTTTAATATAGAAAAAAAAAATTAAAACCTTGATCCTACAATTTTATGTGAGACTTTTAACAGTTTTAGTAATTTATACTCATTTTAAAAAATTTGAAATACAACATACACAAAAAAATCTAGATTTTTATTATATGATTAATGTAATTGTGTAATTTATCAAATATTTATTGTTTAAAATCATTAATTGTCATATATATATATATATATATATATATATATTTTTTAATCACATTAGGTAATTCCGTAGGTTTTATTTAAGGAAAGCATGCGAAACAATAAATATTTGATATATGCGACCTACTATAGCCTACGAAATATTATATTACTAGAGAGTAAAAATTTTAAACTATACATTATATCACATGCTCTAGAATCCTTGGAATTTGAAATAGAGGCCAAAGACCTATGCCACATAGGATTGAAGATATTTTTAATTATTACAAACTTAAGGTTACAACTTTTTAAATGATTCTCAATTAATATATAGGGGATGACAAATGTTACAGCAAATAACCACTTTTCTTTTTAATTTTCAAATAACAATTGTTGAAAATAACCCTCTTCACCGGTATTGTTGACAAATGTTACATCAAATAACCATCTCCGTCTGTATCTTTTTTGTCTCCACACAATGGATCATCTCTTTGTATAGGTTGTTTCTAATCTTCACCAGCTCCTACCCCAACAATTTTGTTCACTTTAAACTCTACACATCTCAACACTTTGAAAAGACCCAAGAATGCATAAAACTTCTTATCACTTCCTAGTTTCACAGGTGATGTACAGTGGCGGACTCAGCTTCAAATTTTAGGAGGGTCAGATATTGGGCTTTGGCTCACGTCTAAAGTAAATTATAGAAAAATAATAAGAAAATGGTGTCAAGCAGATTTAAACCAGAGATAAGGTGGGACAATAGAGAGGAAACTAACCAACAGAGCTGCTGAATCCACACATTACATAGCTACACCGCCAAAACTATATATTTAACCTGTTGCAACTGCAACCCTATTTCCTAACGTAGGTCCGCCACTGGTGATGTATTAATGCTTTCATTGTGTATATTCCGCTTTGATAAAAAATATCTCAGTTCCAAGTTGTTTTCTGCAAAATCAACTTCGTAGGTCTCAAATATGATTTTCATAAAATTTTCAAAATTGAATGTCCTCATTCAAAACAACTAATATGTTACTCGCTCATTATCTACGTCAAATAACCATTTAGTTTTCTCAACTTTCCACTTCCCATAGATCAGAATTATGTGTTTCATTTTCCTCCAATCAATATGAATTAAAAGACGCCATCGTAAATCACCATAAAAATGGAACACGTATTCTTGAGTGAAAGGTAAGAGGAAGAAGACCACAAAGAAAAGGTAAACCCTAATTGTTTAACGTGGTGTAATGTGACCTAACTTATACCAAATTTAAAATTAATTAAAACCATGATTAATCTAAACCGGAACTAATATAAAAGAAATCAAAATCTGTGTGAAACTAACCCGAAATTCGAATGGATATGCCTGGTACAATAAGTGTGTACCAATCTAGTAATTAAAATTTAGGTTACAAATCTGCCATCAAAGATGGAAATTTAGAAAGCCTCCCACAAAAAATGATTACAAAATTCGATTACAAATATAAATCGGTTAAACATATCTGTCACAAAAATTATGTCTGTTACCCATTATAGTCGGTTGTACGTAATTTTAAACCCGTCTTACAAATCTAACCAATCCAAAATAAAAATGAAAATTTTAAAAAATTGGTTACTTCATTCGACAGACTAAAGCATATAAATCGGTTGACAACTTTAAATCAGGATGACAAATCAGCCACCTTGAAACTATCTGCCGTAATTCTAAAGTCTGCCATCAAATACTTGGCAGACATAAATTTAACAACAGTTTAAATTAATATATTTATATACTGATAGATTTGTTTTTTCGTAAATAAATCTGCTGATGGTGATTTGTCCCAAAATTTAAATGGCACTTTTGTAATATTACTTTTTGACCAGAACTGTAAACAAGGGCATTTCTGACATTAATTTTTTTTTAGTAATTTTAAACTTTTATTCTAGTAATTACTGGATTAATTTGAGTTATTTTAGTAAACTTCCCAAAACAAATTCATAATCTGTTTTTAGAAACTTTATTCTGCTTATTATCATAATAAAGGTAAACTGACTTTTAAAAAAATTACATATTCATGACCATCTTTTAAATGGTAAGATAATCATATAATCTATGATAAAAATAACAGAATATAAATAATGAAAGCTAATGTTATTTCTTTTTATATTCAAACTTTCAGAAGGTAATTAAAAATTTAAATTACCTAGATAAAGAAAAGCCACCAGCTGTGCTGGGACCTACTGTAGTTGGTTTTATTCAAGTTGAACTTTGACTTATTTATCTAATGATTCTTTTTGCATGATTTTTTATTGGCAGTGATCTTGTATTGACCAGGCTGCTGGATATGGAAAATGAAGAAGAATATCCATATAAATCAACAGGTACATCTTCTAATACTGCAAAGAGAAGAAAACATCGAATATGTGAAAATATTTTAGAATAGAAAAGGATGAGAATGAAGAAGTGAGAGCATATTGTCGAAAGGCTCCAAGTCAAGCATTAACAACTCCAAATCAAGACCATGTTAGTACCATGGAACTATAGCTGGTGCTGGTCTCATCCCTCACATCAACATAATAATAACAACTTTGCTTCTCTGTTTTTAAGTGTTTTGAGTGATGCGACTGTTTATAGAAAGATTGCTAGTGATCTGGTTAGCTATAATGGTCTGAAACTAGGAACGTCTAGTTGTCTTTGTTGTTTGAGTTAGAGCTGAGGCAGTGAGTTTGGGTCTGTGACAGTGAATGACTTTCTGAGTCAATTAGTATTTTTTTGGTGTAATGGTGTTGTGTGTTGTTCTTTCAGGTACAACGCCAAGCAGGAACTGCGCAGAACCAAGCTCAGATTCTAAGTGAAAGATCAAAACTGCTGTTGTCTTCTGTTGGATTTAGCATTTCTCTAAGTTTTCTGAATTTTTGTTATGACGTTCTTACATTTCTGCAAGAAAATGTTACCAGATTTTATATTTATAAGAGTCACTTCTTAGCAATTGTTTATTTTGGTCTCTATTTACTTATTGGATTGTAGCAAACGTATTTTTAACGTAAAAGTGGTTTATTTTAAAAATATTAGGTTGATGGGTCAACCATTAACCCATAAGACCCAGTTTAATGGGTCACGGGTCAACACAATCCATTAATGGGTTGAGTTGACCCATGACCCATTAACGGTCAACCCATTTGGGTTTTGGGTTAGGTTGACCAAATTTGATACCCCTAGACCTACAACTGATTTATTGAAAGCATTTTGTTGGAAAGTATGGTGTCCCCCGAAGATAAAGCACTTCTTATGGCAGTTGATATCGGGATGTATAGCTGTCAAGAAAAACTTGAAATCAAGAGGGATGCAAGGAGACACTTGTTGTGTCAGGTGCGAAGCAAAGGAAGAATCAATTAACCATTTTTTTTTTAATGTCCCACAGCACATCAAGTCTGGGCGCTATCAAAGATACCATCTAATCCAGATATTTTTCCTACTAGTTCCCTCTTCACAAATATGGATAACCTATTTTGGCGAATACGCCCGAAAATGGATGATCATCACTTTGCTTGGATACTATGGTACCTCTGGAAAGGCAGGGATAGTAAGACTTTTAGAAATCTGGATATTGATCCCAAAGACACACTTAAACTAGCAGAAACAGAATCAACTCTGTGGGCCGAAGCTCAGATAGAACATTCCCAGAGGGAACCACAACAGAGAGAGGATGTGAACTTACCATCCATCCCAGGCCGCTGGTGCTTTACAGATGAATCATGGAAAGTTAAGGATCAGTTTTCAGGATAAGGGTGGTATAGTACATTAGAAGGGTTTGATGCGTTAATGGGGGCAAGGAATGTTAGGACTAGCCTCTCGCCTCTACATTCTGAGGTAGAAGCGCTAATTTTGGCAATGGAATGCATGAAGAATTTGTGTCAATATCAGGTTACTTTTGCAACGGATTGTTCTCAATTGGTGAAGATGGTTTCGGAACCAGAAAATGGCCCGCGTTTGCTACTTACTTGGAGGATATCAAGACGCTAAAAGAAAGCTTTCTTATCTCAGAGATCATCTATGTACCAAGAACGCATAATTCACAGACGGATAGTCTTGCACGTAGTGCTCAAAAACAATCGTCATTTGTTGTTCACATGGATGCAGAGCTACCATAATGGTTTACAAAATCAGTATGAATCTGTTTTAAATTGATGACAAAACCAAAAAAATGAAAAATTTAAATATCTTATATTATTTATTCTGTTTGTTTGTTTACCAGCCCGTAGGGCTGAAACAACCTTAGTTATATTAAAAATTGGATCTTTGGGCAGCGGTTGCAGTCTCAACGACAAAGCCGAAAGTTAAGTTAACGATGACGGTAAAGTTAACTTTACTTCCAGTCCGATCAGCAGATGCACGTTTCCAGCATGTTCATATCAAGATTTTAGCTAGTTATATGTGAATATATTTTGTACAAAACCCTTGCTTGAGATCTCGAGAAACAAGTCTCCAACTTCTTATAATTATTTGTCATGAAAATCTGAGTTAGCCAACTTGACTGTGGCGTAAGGAGAAGATGTCGTAAGCGAGTCCCCATTTTTAAGTGTGTTCAAAAACTCGTGTTTACTATTAGGTCCCCAAACCACACCTAAGCTCTATTACTACTTGATCTTATTCTCTTTTCTCATGTTGAACATGCAACCGCATCTGAGTTTGTATGGGCTTTAAAATATTGGCTTCACAATCTATTCTACTAAAACAGAAGTACAAAATAAAATGAACCTTTTTTTTCAACAAATTCATTACATTTTTTTTATTTAGTTATTTTCACTAATCTTAACTACTTTATTAATTGATTTTTCCCAAATAAGTTGACAGCATATATTATAAAAATACACTATAGAATTTATCAGTTAAGTGTTTTATTATATCTTGTACATTCTTTTATTTAAAATCTTTCAAATACTTCATTAATTGTCTTTACCATAATAATTTGACGTTGTTTATTTTTGTGATAACCATGATAATTTCACATATTTGAATGAAATTGTTTCATTAGTACAATAATTAAAATCGCTGAACAAATAATTATTTTTAATTACATAATCAGTTAAATATGGAAATTCGGTTACATGTTCAGTTACATATCGATTTTTTGGGTATCGTTTTTTTTTTAAAAAAAAAATCAACTCTGTTCGAATATTATAAATTTTTTGACGGGATTCGAGCTGGATTCTTCAGGGTCTGGATAGGTTTGTAAAAACCTAAAATATCTAAATAACCTATATTTATATGTTTAAAAAAGTTATTAAACAGTTTTGAAAAATAAAATGCCCACGGGTCAAGCTCTAGTTAGCCTTAAAGATGAAGAGATGTGCTTATGTATTTCTTGCACAACATTCTGGTTGCTTGAAGTTTTGGCATGACCAAATCACCAATTAGAGTTTGCATACTATTATAATTTACACATGAACACACATGTTAAGTTGAAAATTAATGGAATGACTAAAACAGCTATTTAATAAATCGATCAAATGGAAATCAATGGAGACATATTGTTGTCTGGTCCAACAAAAAAGGATATACAAATATATTAATAAAAGAGTATCGCCACTTTTATATTGTATATACTAATGTCTATTTTACTAAAATAGAAAAAATTATAAAAAAAAAAACATTGAAACTGCATGATATATTTATGTTCTGATAAATTATCTAAAATACCACAAGTTAAGTGTCACTTTTCAAAAATACTTTCAATCAAAAAAATACGAGAAATTTTTACTTTTACACTTTAGCTTATACTATTATTCAACTTTACCTTCTATTAAATGACATTTTCATAAATACACAACTCACTAATGGGTAAATGACAACAATAACCCTAGCTAATATAGATTCGACAACGATCCTAGATTAGGTCTACGCTCACGACGGCGATCAGATCTATTCTCTTTAGCTACGCAGACGAGATACGATGGTGACCAGATCAATTCTCTCTCACGATAAAGACGAGTTCAGATCTTCTCTCACGATACCTCTCTGGAGGCATCCAGTGAAAAATATTTAAGAGGAATACACTCGTTTACGAAGAATCAATACTCAAAATCTCAAAAATGTCGGTTCCTCTACCCAATTCGCAATTTGTGTATTTTTTTTTATTTTATCTTTGTTATCAAAACAGGTTGGTTATATTTTTCATTTCCTTAGTCAATCTACTTAAAGAAAGAGTTTCGATAGTTCTCGGAAATTTTTAACCCTTTATAAACCTAGAATTTGTGTATTTTTTATTTTGTTCTCTGATATCAAAGAATTTTGATTTATACTTGTCATTTCCTTAGTTTGATCCACTAAAGGAAATATTTTTGATGGTGAACATTGAGTTTTCGAAAACTTATAACCCTTTATAAATTTGGAAACTTGTGTATTTTTTTATTTTGTTCTCAGTTATCAAAGAAGGTTGATTTATACTTATCATTTACTTTAGTTCGATCCACCAAAAGATAGAGTTTTGATAGTGAACATTGAGTTTTTAAAAATTTATAACCCTTTATCATTCAGACCTTTGAGATACCCGAAAATTCGAAACAGCCTATACGGATCCGAACTTGTAAGTTGTACCCAAACTCCCATACTTACTTACTCTAGTTAGTAGTAGGTATGATCCGATCCTCTGTGTTTCACTAGACGACTCCGTTTGTTTTTTTTTTAAAGTCTTCACCTCCCTTTCCCCCTCCTCTTAGAAAAAGCCTCCTCTTTTAACCGCCTTAAAGGAGACCACCAATTCTCCGACCACAACAGATGAGAAAAGCTTTATGTCTAACACAGAGTTTGTCAGTCATACCCGTAACCTCAACAACTTTGATCGATCTCAACCGCCGACTAACCGCTCTCACTCGCTCCGGCGAGAACAGAAACGCTCTCAAGCTCTTCGCCGATATCCACCGTTGCGCAACTCTAAAACCAGATCAGTACAGCGTCTCCTCTGCTATCACCGCCGCTTCCCACCTCCGTGACACCATCTTCGGTAGCCAATTACATTGCTACGCCATCCGCTCGGGTATATTATCTCACTCTCACGTCTCCAATACGCTTCTCTCGCTCTACGCGAGAACAGGGAACGTATCGTCATTAAAGAAGAGCTTCATAGATATCAAAGAGCCTGATGTTTATTCATGGACAACCCTTCTAAGCGCAAGTTTCAAGCTTGGTGATAACGATTACGCCTTCGAGGTGTTCGATAAAATGCCTGAGAGAGATGACATTGCGATTTGGAATGCTATGATCACTGGTTGCAAGGAGAATGGGTACCACGGAACGAGCATTGAATTGTTTCGAGAAATGCACAAGCTTGGTATTGGGCATGATAAGTTTGGATTCGCTACTGTTTTGAGTATGTGTTCTTTGGGTTTCGGTAAGCAGGTGCATTCTCTCGTTATAAAGGCTGGTTTTTTGGTTGCGTCGTCTGTTGTGAATGCTCTGATAACAATGTATTTCAATTCCCAAGTGGTTTGTGACGCTTGTTTGGTGTTTGAAGAAGCTGGTGTTTGTGTTTGTGATCAGGTCACCTTTAATGTTGTCATTGATGGTTTGGCTGGTTTGCAAAGAGGAGAGTCTTTGTTGGTGTTCAGAGAAATGCTAGAAGCTGGTCTTAGACCAACCGACCTAACTTTTGTAAGTGTTATGAATTCGTGCTCATGTGCGGATATGGGACACCAAGTACATGGACTAGCCATCAAGACAGGGTATGAGGAGTATACTTTGGTTAGCAATTCCATGATGTCAATGTATTCTTCTTTTGAGGATATTATGGTTGCTCGAAAGGTTTTCGAGTCACTGGAAGATAAAGATTTGGTTACTTGGAATACAATGATCTCAGGCTATAACCAAGCCAAACAGGGTGAGTCTGCCATGTCGGTTTACAAGCGAATGCATAGAATAGGAGTTAAACCGGATGAGTTTACTTTCGGAAGTCTTATAGCAAGCTCTCTAGACTTAGATGCCCTGGAGATGGTTCAAGTGTGTGTAATCAAGTTTGGTCTCAGTTCAAAGATGGAAGTTTCCAACGCGTTGATATCTGCCTACTCGAAGCACGGAGAGATAGCAAAAGCAGATCTTATATTCGAAAGAGCTCTGATGAAGAATCTAATCTCATGGAACGCTATAATCTCAGGGTTTTACCATAACGGGTTACCTTTTGAAGGTTTGAAAAGATTATCTAGCTTGCTAGAAACAGAGGTCCTAGTCTTACCTGATGCATATACTCTTAGCACTCTTTTGAACATTTGTGTAAACACTTCTTCGTTGATCCTCGGGAAGCAGACTCACGCTTACGTAATAAGACACAGGCATTTCAAGGCGACGATGATAGGCAATGCCCTTATAAACATGTACTCTCAATGCGGAACTGTGCAAAAGTCTCTTGAAGTGTTCAACCAAATGTCTGAAAAGGACGTTGTGTCATGGAACTCTCTGATCTCTGCATACGCGAGGCATGGGGAAGGAGAGAATGCGGTTGTTACCTACAAGACAATGCAAGATGAAGGGAAAGTGGATGCTGATGCAGCCACGTTCACAGCGGTTCTCTCTGCTTGCAGCCACGCTGGTTTGGTGAAAGAAGGAGTTGAGATCTTTAACTCTATTGTGAAACCGAGTGTGGATCATTTTTCGTGCTTAGTGGACCTTCTTGCTCGAGCAGGTTACCTGGATGAAGCGGAAAGCTTGGTGAAGATGAGTGGGTACCGGGTAGATGCGTTGTGGGGTTTGTTTAGTGCTTGTGCTGCACATGGAGATTTGAAGCTGGGGAAGATGGTTGCTAGGTTGATAATGGAACAAGAGAAGGATGATGATCCCTCGGTTTATGTTCAACTGTCGAACATTTACGCAGGGGCTGGTTTGTGGAAAGAAGCAGAAGAGACGAGAGAAGCCATGAATGTGATTGGAGCGATGAAGCAACGAGGTTGCAGCTGGATGAGATTGTGATCGACTTCAGTTTATAGTCTTGTAAAAAAGTTGGGAGCTAAGAAGTACATTCAGAGCAAGGATTAATAAGTCAAAGCCCTACTGTTTCAAAGGCTATAAGGAGTAACTGGTGGCTAAGCCGGTGACTCGTCGCCATGGTCGTTTGCAAAGGTTGAAGAAGAAAGTGGAGCCCAACAAGGAAAGAAACTATTTGAAAGACATTCCTGGTAAGTCTATGCTTTGGTTCTTTATGTTTATAAACTAGGCTTTTAAAGGTTTGACTATTACTCTTTAGTCTTTGCTAACCTGCATGATGCGAGTCTTTTTTAATCTATTTAATCCTGTACATTGCTCACACAGATTTGGAAATGTTGAAATATGCTTATGCTGAGTTGAAGTAAGCTCGTGGAGCTTTTCAGGTTTTAATACGTGTTAGTTTGTTCTCATTATCGCTCTCTCTCTCCCCATTATTCTCATACTCTTTGCTTACAGGTGTATGATTTTGCAGTCGCAAAGATTATAGATATGAAAGCATTTTGCAGTCATGAATTCTTTGGCGCAAATACAAGTAAGAGCACTCAAATTTCAGAACTTAGGAACTAGTAAGATGGCATAAAGAGCATATCTACGCTTTCCATTGGCATATCGGTTGACTATTGTATTTGTTTACCTTATTCATCGATATTTGTTGCTCATCCAATATATATTTTTTGCACTTTAGATTTTTGCTCTCTCTGGAACCATTCTTTTTTTTTTTTTTTGATTGAATATCAAATTTATTAATCAACACTAGAAAAATTTACATAGCTATTGAAATTGTTCTAAGTAAAAAGAATAAAAGAATGAAATCTTCTAACTTGTGGTAACAGCAAACCATCTTCTAAGCAAACCCTCCATCTTGTGATTTTCCTTATACTTCAATGAGGAGATACGATTCTTGACTATCTTCCCAATGATCTTAGTAGTCTTCTCCACTGGGGTACAGATTCCTCCATGTCTCCTTGAGTTCCTTTCCTTCCACATGACATAAATAGATGTTTGAAACACTAGGCAAAGAAGAGCTTTGTCTAGTCGACTTCTATTTGGCCTCAGCATTGATGTGATAGTATCCTCCCAATCTGGTGTGATTTCTTCTCCAAGTAAACCAGCAGCTACTTGCATCCAAACTGTGAAAGTATACGGACATGCAAAGAACAAGTGATATCTACTTTCATCATTTTCTCCACAGTAAATACAGCATTGCTCCAACCCCCATCCTCTCATTCGAACTCCAGTAGATAATCTATCTTTAAACGCTAGCCATACCATGAAGGATTGTCGGGGAATAGCCTGGGGGAACCACACCAATCTGCACCATGTGGGTTTTGCTTTCTTCTCTCGCAAGTAGTCCCACGTCTTGGTAGCGAAAAAAGTTGGTTTAAAGTCATTTTGAGCATGTCGCCACAAAACAATGTCAGGTCCTTCAGTGGAAGCTGAACAGCAAGTCATTGCAAGCTTGTCGCAGAGGTGGGGGTAGCGCCTCTGGGCACATCTCCTAATGTTCCATCCATCTCCAGAGGTAACTTCCGCTAGAGTAGCAGACCTGCTCACTCCAAGATATCGGATGCCTAGTTCTCCTGTTATATCCAGCAGTTTGCCCATATCTAACCAGTTGTCAAACCAAAAATATACAGCTTCACCATTTCTGACCTCATAGCGAATGAACTCATACGCGATGGGACGGAGCTTCAGTAGCTTTCGCCAGACCCACGATCCCTTATTCTCGTTAGCATCCCAGTAGGAGCTGTTCTTGAGGAGATACTTGCAAGTCCAAACTACCCAAAAGGAACCTGATAAGGAGAATAATTTCTATATGAGGCTTAATGCAAAAACTCGATTGGTGTCTCTGAGACGCCGTATACCCAATACCCCCTCCCCTTTGGGATAACAAAGATCATTCCATGCAACTTTAGCTTTGAAGGTAATGGTAGGTGAGTCTGACCACAGAAATGCGCTACACATACTTTCAATGGTGTCAATGCAGCCTTGGGGTAATATAAATGCAGAACACCAGAAGTTAATCGTACTGGTGATCACCGACTGTATTAATTGAAGCCGTCCAGGAAAGGATAAAGCTCGATGAGTCCAAGACAGGAACCATTCTTTTATTATTTCGCAGTTGGTTTCCCCGGAGGGCGGGGGGTGTGGAAGCTAGCTGCTGGCAAGTATAAATGCTAGAAAAAACTGACACAACAGTTCATGAATTTTAGCATTGTTCTTCTTGGTAAATATGTTTAAACCATTTCACTAGTGTTTTACCCGTTTCACTTTTCAGATCAATATTTTTAATTGATATAATACGCTCTGTATTAGGTGAAATTCTTTTAAAATAATAACTAGTTTATGCTATGGTTGACATTTAAATAAGGTAGCTGAGGAAGTAGTGTAAAACTTTATGAGACTTGGGTTGGGCCTACATTATACAATCCGCCATGTTAGTTGCAATCTAACACTATTAAAAGGGGCATATGCTGCCCTCTGAGCTATGCCACATCATTAAAAATAATCCACAATCAGAGTGATCATTTCTGCCATGTCATGTAATTATTGTCGAAATGATAAAAGGTTTCTTCTTTCTATTAGGTTGTGGCCCAAATCGATTCACCCTTCAGGCTTCTGCATCTCCACTTCGTCATTTCCGTTACATCTTCTAGATGGGTCTGTGTGATGACGATTTCTGTTCCGGCAAATCGCTTTGGTAACTAGATCTCTTCGACTCTACAGCTATTCACTACCAACAAGACGTCTCCTTCTCCATCTCTCATATATAGCGAGGTCTTCTATGGTGAGTTCTTCTTTTTCTCTTAACTCTTCTCTTCTCTTCCACTTTTTCATTTGATTAACTCGCTGTTACTTCTTTTCTCTTTATTGTGTTTCTCATCAATTGTCCGTAGCAGGAGCATTAGCAGAAGCAAGAGCCCAAGGAAGGATCTAAGGTGTGTTTGTTTACCGTGATCCTTTTTGTATATCTCCCGTTAAATTGTGCTTATCAAATGTTTATTGCAGTAAACAACCAAGACGCTCTCTTTCTAGATCAATTTCAAAATCTAGATCGCCATCTCCTGACGGGAAGAAGAGTCCCCCTAAGTCTAGGTCCAGTTCTCTTTCAAAATCTCCAGCCAAGGTATACAAATAAGTTGCATTTTAGAATAGTTTTGGAGCAAATGTTGACCAATCACCACACTGCAACTCTAGACAATTTCAAAATTCAAAATTGAACCTTCAGAATTTTCGAAATTGAATTGATTCATCTCTTTCCACAGATGAGAAAAGCCCTAATTTTGATGCTCTAGAAAAAAAAATCAGCAAATGGGTGTGAGCGAGTTTGGTTTTTCCTCTCCTGCGACATCAATTCACCCGTCACTTTTCGTATCGAGATGCTCGATGGAACCCTTCCCGTCGAGAAATATACTGATTCGGGTACTCAAAGATTCTATCTATATGTTTTATTACCGGTAAAAGTAGATTTGAATGGTATATGTTCTTACTTGATTGATGTTAACCATTAACAGTGAATGTGATTACTGCTTGGTGTCGATGTTGCAGTGACTTTGGGTTTGACCCTCTTGGACTTGGAGAGGTTCCAGGGAATCTTGAGAGGTATAAAGAATAAGAGCTCATTCACTGCAGATGGGCTATGCTCGCTGTTGTAATTTTCAACATTTATTTCAGTATCCTATCTTTTAGTTCTTTTTAAGTTAATGGCTTATGTTTTGGTGTGAAATGCAGCCATGGATTTTGGTACCAGAGGCTTTGGGATACGGAAACTGGGTCAAGGCTCAAGAGTGGGCAGCAGTACCTGGAGGACAAGTCACTTACTTGGGGAACCCAGTCCCATGGGGTACTTTGCCCACAATCTTGGCTTTAGAGTTTTTAGCTATTGCCTTTGTTGAGCACCAGAGGAGCATGGAGAAAGACCCTGAGAAAAAGAAGTTCCCTGGAGGTGCATTTGATCCTCTTGGATACTCCAAAGGCCCAAAGAAGTTCTAGGAGTTGAAAGTCAAGGAGATCAACGGTAAATAAAACACATACACACATGTTATATTTTTTTAATCATTTTAAATAAAAATGTATATCTCATGTTATGTGTTTTTTCTTTGTGTCAGGGCGTCTTGCGTTGTTGGCGTTTGTAGGCTTCTGTGTGCAACAATCAGCCTATCCAGGTACAGAACCATTGGAGAACTTGGCGACTAAATGAACATCGAGTTGTACAAAATTGATGATACTACAATTTAGAAAATTCAGTGAGCAAGAGATACAAACTGTATACAAGTGCGACATGTCATAAGCTGTGTGGATTTATTAGATTCAATGCTGAGCGAGATGAAATCCTAATCGACTTTTTCTTGAACTTAAGCGGACTCCACACCACAGGCTTCTTCTGCAATGCAACCACTGTAGGATGGCTCGGCTTCCACGAGCTCCCTCCTCCTCCAAGAGGGCTCTTCTTGAATCTGCTACCTTTCACTGCATATTGTGATCTTGAGAGACGAGCTTAGAGTATCTCCCCCTTCTCAGATCACCACCACCACCATGAAACACAGAATGTGATGGAGTGGTCATGTTCATGTAAGGCAATGATGGTTCTGGTCTCAACGTTGCAATAGAGACTCTCCTTCTCGGCTGGAGTGTTTTATTATTATTACTGATGCAATGGCTAACGGAGGAGGAGCTGGTCTGAATGCAGTGGAGCTTCTACTTTGTATCATTAGTGTGTTTATGTCCATGGAACTTCTTCTTCTGTTATTATTATTATTGTTATTCTCTTTGCTTGTTGCGTCTGAGAATCTCTTGGTAGGTCCCTGGGATGGTTGCTGCGGCATGATGTTTGTGATTCTTCCGAGTGGCATTCTGATTGATCACGTGGGTGCCAATGGTGGCTTTTTCTATGTGATTCTCGGTAGTTGTCCAAGTAATAATGCAGTCGCTAGAGATCGTGTCTACTGCTTGTTTCCTTTGAGAAACTTGAAGTATACATGGCTTCTGTTAGCAAGAGGTGATATCACAAACTTAGTGAAATGTATTATTTATATAAATATAATAATATTTTTTTATTTACAAAATAATTTGTAAAGAAATATTTAGTGTAAATAACATCATAATTTTATAAAATACTAAAATAACTGGGTTGATTTTCAACTTTCGCAAATAAAAAGTATTATTTGTAAACTAGAAAAGAATATATCAAGAATATTCTTTTTCAGGAGAGAAGAAAGAAAAATACATCGGAGATAAATCCATCTCTATTATGAAATTCCTTTATTTTAGAGAAAAAAATGAGTAATACAGTGAAGATGGTCTCTATTATAAAACTCATCTATTTTAGAGAAAACAAATAAAGAAATGCTTTAGAGATGGTCTATGAAATGGCTGACGTAAATGTCGAGGTCGATATTTCAGCTTCTCTGATTCTTACTATTCTAATGTTTTAATATAATTTGAATATTCCCTTTGTTTTATAGTAAATGGTTTAAAAGTATTTTTTGTTTCAAAATATATAAGTTGTTTTTATATTTCAATGTAACTTTATGCTTACTGGATATTGTGTAGTCAATTAAATTATGTAAATTAATGTGTAACTGATTAAATTTATATATTAAATGACAGTTTTCTAAAGTGATAACTTTTAAATTAGATTTCGACCCACAAAACCGTGCGGCTATTTTAATACGAAAATATTTCAAATTATGTAATAAAATTTATCAATAAATAAGTATAATTTGATTCTATATGCTATCCAATTTTATAATAATTTTTATGTGACTTATAATATTATTAATATAAAATTTATAAATTTGTATTTTTGTAACAATTTTTTAAAAATATTATTATGTAACATACTAATTTATATATTTTGTTTTATTTATAAATTTGAAATCTATGTAAAATTAAATAAAGTTGGACCTACATAATACATAAACAAATAAAACTAAATTACTTAAAAGAAACTAAATTATTAATAAGTTAATATACAAATAAAACTAAAGAAATATTTTGTAACGTCAAAATAATAAATGAATAAAAATATATTATGTTAATAAAATAGATTTTAAAGACTTCTAATTCATGTAATATATTTGTTTATTACAATTAATATTTTACCATTAGATATATTAAAGAATATTCTGGATCAATATTCTTTTTCTAGATCAATATTCTAGATCAATACTCAATTGTCAGTTTTCAACGATTACACGTAAAAATATTATGAGTACGCTTTTTTTTTGAAAAGGGGGTTTTCTATTTTAAGTAGGTTATCGGAGTACTTTTTATTTTCGTGAATGTATTCAAGATGAGATTCCGATCTTTTAAACTAAGATAATTTATGTTCTATACATAATTATATTTTTTATACATAACTATAAAATCTCGAACTTAATACTTCATATTTTATTTGTTAATTGTGTTACATGTAATATAAACATATTTGACAATAGTATAAATTTCATTGTATACTAAAGATAATTATATAACTAAATTATTTGTAACCACTAATGTATTATATTCAAATACTTACTTCAAACTAATTTTTTTTTTTAAAAAGAATCAAATTTAAAAATTAGTTAAATTATTATAATTTAATATACAAAAATTTATATACCAATAAAACTAATAAATGTAACAAATTTAAATATATTATCCGCGCGTAGCGTGGAGAAATGATCTAGTGGTCTATAAAAATTTCAAATCCTTGTCGATGTCTAACATTATAATGGTATACTAGCATTTTTATAAATTGTTAACTAGCAGTTTCAAACAAAAAGAGATATTTTTAGGTTTCTATGAACCTATCTGGATTCGGAAAAATATCTGAATCGGATCTCTTCCAAATTAGTATTTGAATAGAATACTTTTAAAATCCAAAAAAATTGATACCCAATAAATCGACCTGCATCTGAATGTGTATGACTTATATTTAACTGATTATGTAAATAAAAAATATTTTTTTTGCTAACCGGTTTAAATTCCTGTACTAATAGAATAATTTCATTTAACATGTGGAATTATTATGATTAACACGTAAAAATAAATGATATCGAATTATTATGGTAAATATAATAATGAAATTGTTTAGAAGAGTGAAAAATGTAAAAAAATAACTTAAAAATAAATAAGTTATCTTTTGTACTTTTATAATAAATGTTGTCAAGCTATTTGAAAATAAACAATCAATCAAATAATTAACATGAATGAAAATAAAGAAATAAAAGATGTAATTAATCTGTTTAAAATAAAATTATTTTTGTTTTCTTGTTCATTTTAATAATAATATAGATACTAAATGTTTTGTTTAGTTGTCTAATTGTATCTATACTATTATTTGAGAAGTAAATTTGCTGATTGGTTAATTTCTCCATGAATTTAGGTAATTTTTCTTATTTATCATATTTTTAATAATTTTATATATTTGTTATAGAATTAAAAACGAATTTTTAATTCAGGTGGTAGGACTCCCAGCAATTTCTATATTTTCTATATTTTCTATATTTTAGAAAATAAACGAATTATATTCTATATTTTAGAAAATAAGATAAATTTGTTAATTTGTCAATTTCTTCATAATTTTAGGTCATTTTAATTATATGTCATGCTTTTAATATTTTGTATATATTACTATAAAATAAAATTAAGTTATATTAATAATATTATTTTTCTAGAAATAAGATAATTCTTATGTATTATGTGGTTAACTTAAAAATATATTTGTTATTATAAAATTTAAAATTAAGATATGAAAGTATTATTGAAAAACATTTGTAAAATTACATTTTTAAAAATATTTTTAACATATTAGTGTTGTCATTTATAAGTAATTTGATGTTTAATTTTTTTATGAAAACATCGATAAAAACTTATTATGCTGGTTTTTTTTTGATAGCCGTGGTTGATCCAAAAGGTTTTCTAGGCACAAAGACTAATTACCACGAGGCCCGCATAATCCTCATGTTCTTATCATTTAAGGCATCCCAGGTGGCATGACTCGAACTCAGGTGGTAGGACTCCCAGTTGTGAGACCTTTTTCACAAGAGCTGGAAACTCCGGTTAAAATAAATAAAACATAAACCAATATCTTAGAATTAAAATAAATTGTTATTAATAATAATTTATGTTTTAGAAAATAAGATAAATTTGTCTATTTGTCAACTTCTCCATGATTTTAGGTAATTTTACTTATTTTCATATTTTAATAATCTTATATATATATATATATATATATTAATTATAAAAAAAATTATATTAATACTATTATATTTTTAGTATTAAGATAATTCTTATGTATTATGCTGTTATCTTTAAAATATATTAATATCATAAATTTAAAATTAAGATATGAAAAATTATAATAAATATGAATCAAGCAAAAACATTTGTATAAATATAGTTTTTAAGTTTTTTTTTTTTACCATATGTATGTTGTCAGTTCACTACAATAAAATACATTTAAAGCTAGGACAACTTTTCCTAATTGTTTCCTCGTAAAAGGGGGTTTACGAGGAAATAACGAAGAAACGCGTTTTGTCGTGACACGTTCGTCGTAACTCAACTTTCCTCGTTATGTAACGAGGAAAAATTTCCTCATAAAGTCGTCTACAGCGTTTCTTCGTAAAAGCCTCGTAAGGTTTTCCTCGCTAAAGCCACTTAATATTTTCCTCGTAAAGTCCTCGTCAATGCCACGTAAGTTTTCCTCGTAAGAGCTTTGTAAAACATTTCCTCGTTACTTCCACGTACAATTTTCCTCGTAAAATCCTTGCAAGTTTATGAGGAATTTACTTGGAAACCTTATTTTTCTTAAATTATAAATAATAATCAAAATATATAAATATATTATTTTTAAAACAATTAAAATTTAAAATTCAAATAGTAGAAGAAGAAAAGTAATATATGCATAAATATCTAAGTTTAAAATTTATAATACAATAAAAAGAAAAAAAACTACGTGAAATTGGCGGACAAAGTCTTCACTTCTCTCTACCTCGTCGTCCTCCACCTGACAGGATGGATGTGGCTGTGGCTGAGGCTGTGGCTGAGGCTGTGGAATCCGTAGTTGTTCCCGCATGGCACGCAACATCATCTCCAATTGCGGATTTTCAGCCGCCAAAAAGTTGAGAAAACCCTCGAGCGATCCCATTTGAGCATGCGTCGTGCTCAAATCAGAACACGTCGCCTGCAACTCTGAACTCAGCTAAGCAGTCTCATTGTCCCGTTCCTGAGCATAAGACGATGTCGCTCTTGGAACAGCGTTAACCGAACCAATCCCCACATACGTCCCTTTTTCTTAGAGACGGCCTGTAAATAAAAGATTAATCTTAGTTAATATAAAAAACATAAATACAATGAATAATAATAATAAGAAAACAAACTTACTTCCTCGAAAATCCGATCCACGTCAGGTGTGGATAATACGACGGGTGTCCCATCGGGAGTCTGCTGACTCAGCTGGGTTTGGGGCTCCTCAACCCGAGAAATAACCTCGTTGTAGATTCGCTCAGACCGAGAATCTACAAATTGCCAGCCTTGTTCTTGTGGGTCTGCTCGTAAAGCTCCTTAAAAGATGGAAGAACTCCCGTCTCTTTAGCCTAAAAATATTTTAAGAAATTAATTAAATATATATATATATATATATTAAAACAAAGTTATTAAAAAGTTTAATTACCATATCGAGATGAACTCTGGCGTGAGGTTTTTGACCTGAACTGTGGATCATCTTTGTGTTGCCATACTCATCCTTGGTCAAACGGTTAGCGAAGCAGTTGTTAGAGGTTCTGATCGACTCTGGCTGGTTCCAATAATGGATGAACAATCATATGTCCTTATCTCTGTTGACCACAAATCTTTCAACTCTTTTATCAGTGGTTGTAGAAAAACATCGAGAGATATTTTTGGATGCTTTGGACCAGGTATTAATATGGTCAAGAATAGAAACTCTCATCGCATGCACATCTGCGGTGGCAGGTTGTACGGCGTAAGAAAGACTGGCCACAATGAATATTGTCTCCCAGACATTCCAAATGGACTAAATCCATCAGTGCATAATCCAAGATACACATTCCGGCTATTGCGAGCGAAAATGTGGATGTACATTGTTAAAATGTTTCCAAGCTCTTGCATCTGATGGATGAGTCATCTCCCCATCTGTCTGAGTATGCTTGGCGTGCCATCTCATCCCTCCAGCAGTCTCCTCAAATTGGTACAATCTTTTCAATCTGTCTGTGATTGGTAGGTATCACATCCTTTGGTACGGTACCCTATTCCGTCCTCGTCCTCGCGGTTTGAATCGTGGCTTCTTACAGAATCGCATTCTTCTAACTACTCATCATCTCCCCAGTAAATCATGCAGTTGTGGATGCAAACGTCTATCATCTCTGAGGGCAACCCAAGACTATAAACCAATTTCTAAATCTCATGATAAGATTAAGCAGACACATTGTCTTCTGGTAAATACTCTTTAAACAAGTCTTCCCATGCATCCATGCAATTTTCAGGTAGATTGTGATCGGTTTTAATACTCATCATTCTAGCAGCCAACGACAATTTAGAGAGACCTTCTCTACAACCATTGTAAATTGGCTCGTTCGCAGCTTCTAACATTTCATAAAAAAAATTTGCATCTAAGTTTGGTTCTTCAACTTCATCATCATGAGTTACAAATGCATCACCTACCATATCATGAACCTTATCACAATCTACCATCTGTTCCTCCTAGTGATAACTATTTTCATTACGCAAATGATCAACGACCAGTTCATCCTGAAAATTTCTATTACTACTGGTAGCTTCATTCTTACAACTTTAATCTTCTCCATGTTGATACCAAATATAGTATTGTGGCATGAAACCTCTATTTATTAAATGCTTCCAAACATTTTCACTAGGGCCTAATTTTGTATTGTTGCATTTCCGATAAGAACAGAACATCTTACCGTTTTCCTGTGTGAGTGGTGTAGAATCTGCGTGATGCAAAAATGTCTCCAACCCTTCGAGGAATTCTTTTGTCACTCTCCCATTATTATCTCTGTGTGTATACATCCACCTCCGTAACTCGAAAATATTTCCAGGACCGGACATTTTTTTTTCTTTCAAGCTTATAGCTGATTGTTTTTTGGTGTGTTTGAAACGAATCACAAATGGTCGTATTTATAGAAATTTTTGAATTGGTAGATAGATATTTACTAGGAATGTACGAGGAAAAGTAGGTACAATACATGTTTTTAAATTTAAAATAAACGAAGCCTCGCTAAATCATATTTTTTCGTAAACTCCTAGTTAAGCTTAACTAGGAGTTTACAAGGAAACAAGAAAAGACACATAGTTTCCTAGTAATAATACTTTCTCGTAAACTTCTAGTTAAGTTTAAATAGGAGTTTACGAGGAAACCAGAAAAGACACGTAATTTCCTCGTAGTAGTACAAGGACTTTACGAGGAAACACTTTTCTCGTGACTTATGAGGAAACTAAGTGAAACCATGGTTTCTTCGTAAAGTTCTCGTAATGTCGTCGTAATTTTACGAGGAAACATTTTCCTAGTTAAAAAAAATAGTTTTCTTGTAGTGTTTATAATTAATTTGATGTTTGATTTAAAAATTTTGAAAACATCAATAATAACTTATTATGCTGGTTTTGTAATTACTAAAACACAAACTAATAAGTATTCGTAAGAAAATTATGCATGTATGATGGACAAAACACCTAATATATATATATATAATTTGGGATATGCTCTCCTTGAAGTAGCGGTCTTCTAACTAACTGTACAAATATGTATTTACTCATACGTATGCATGATATGTACTAACTGTGAATAAAAATGTATGCATGCTCTTCTTACATTTATTTCAATAATCATAACACTAACAATCATGTCTTCTCTTTGATTATTTTTCATGCCTTTATCATGTCTTAACTGGACCCCATTATAAACATAACTAGATCGTGTGTATATAAAAGTTTGCAATTCGTGTTATTATTTCTGATCAAATTCTCAAAATTTTACATAGAATAAATCCATGTTTTCCCAGGAAGACAAATTTGTTTCGTCAGATTCATCATCACTATCTAATAGAAACGAATTAGAGATAGACATGACGTCAAATATCGAGGATCAAACGGTGGTACCAGCATTGCTACCTTTGCCACCACCATATCCGTCACCAAAACGGTTGGTTACATCTTCCTCGTTTGTGAAATCTTGTATAATGAAATGGGAAAAAGCAGGAAAGAAGCAAGAAGAGAAAGATGATCCTTTCCTTACTGCAATGAGGAAGTGTTCAACTGATGTAGAAACTGACGGTGACAAGGTTTTGTCAAAAGGAAAGAATAGTCTCAAGTTTTTAGGTTCTTGCAAAGCTCCTTGTTCTAGGGAATAGTTAAAAATATATTCTCTTCTGTTTTTGTTGTTTTATATGTGAATAAATATCATCCATTAACAAAACATCTTATCATGAACATAAAAATATTTTCAAGCTGTCAAATATTTAGTTCTTGATGTTACGGAATTTAAGCTCCTAATATCACTTTGTTGGGGAAAGTGATATTACTCTGTCACTCTCTTTCTGGACCTATTCATGCGATAAAATATATTTTTGTTCATGACTAAAGAATTTTTCATCTAATTCACGGTCCTACCGCTACATCTGAAATGGATCTAGGATCCACAATATCCACTAATAAAGTATCGGAAAACACCTCAGATGTGGTTTACAAGATTATTCACTTTCTCTCTGTCCGATTAAACAATCTGAGAGAGTACAAAAAAAATACAAGAGAAGTGCATGACTAAGAGTTAAGCCTAGAATACATATCTATCTTTAGCTTACTTAATATCTCTAAGATGACGCCATGAAAGCTCCTGCCTTCCAGAGGTTCAACTTAGAGGTTCTTGTCTTGATCTCTCATTCTTTGTATGTCAGCAAATAACCTAATGGGTTTCGATGATTAAGTCCATAGATTTTCTGCGTGTAATTTGTGTAAGTCAGTCCAAAATTGAACAAGTCTGATGGGCTTGACCAAAACTCCACATGTTTGTGTAACGACCCAAGTCCTGAAGCCCAACAAGATTCTGGCCCATCGCAGGAAACCCTAGAGTCTGAGCCGTCAAGCAGATCAGAGTCCGTACGACCAGTGTCACCACCAACCGAGACCGGATCCATCATCCCATTACCGTCGACCACCGCAGGCCACCACCGTGTTTGTGACGTCGAGACGAGTCCGGAGCACCAAGATCAGCCGGAGACCACCGTCCACGCGCCCGCACGCGCCGCCACTCTCCTCCGCCGTTCCGCGCATGTGAGACACGCGCAGCCGCACCTCGCCGCACGCTCCGCGCGTGTATCTCACGCGCCGCCAGCCGCCGTCCGTGATTCCGGTAAGCCACCGTTCTCCGCCTCGCCGCCGGTGACCGGCCGCCGGTGACTCGCCGGTGACTCGGTGACCCGGCCGAGTTGACTCGGCGAGTCAACGCCGCGACTCGGTCAACCGGTTTGGCCAAATTGATTTCGGTTTGGTTATTGGTTTGCGGTTTAAATTGATTTGGTTTTGGTTAAGCGTAAACCGGATTGGTTATTAAATTGATTTTGGTTTGGAATTAAACCGGATTGAAATTGATTTGATTTTGGTCCAATTGAAATCGAATTCGGTTAAGGAAAACCGGCGGTTCAATTCGATTTCAATCTGGTCAAGGGTT
>CAKOAT010708486.1:92858-131956 GCA_932364175.1 Eruca vesicaria subsp. sativa | reverse complement strand
TAGTTATGAGTAGGGACTATGTGTGGGGCGTGAGTTCGGAGCTGTCCGGGCTTCGACGCTACGATGTGGGGCGTGAGTTCAGAGACGTTTGAGCTTCGACGCTACTGTTTGGGGCGTGATGCAGAGACGTTTGCATTCGACGCTACGGTTGGGCGGGGGTACAGAGACAGACTGTACTAGCGACGCTTCGAGTATATATATATATCCTTATGAGGAGTATGCGGGGTGTATGGATTAGCTGTATGTTATCATCGCATTGGTTGTTCTGTGTGATGCCTTATGTGTCGTGTTTGTTCATGTTAGAGCTAAACTTCCATAGTGGGAGTTCTATTTACTCAAGTCAGTGTTTTGCGTGTTTAGCATCCCATACCTCACTGAGTGACTCCCCTGTTACTCACCTCTCATTCTTTCCCCTTTCAGGTGATACTGACGATCGAGTGTGATCTTTTCGGACTGGTGCTTTTGGGAGTTTTATTTATTTATTTTCAGACTTATTTTTATCGTTATTTTGAGATTTATTATGTTATTTGGATTTATGGAGTTTGGAGATGATTTATGCGATTTAATAACTTGCATTCCTTGTGATCTAGAAAACTTCAGTTCCCGAGAGATTGATGACCTGGATTGATTCCATCTCCTTTAGCCTAGTTTTGACTTAATATGAGCTTGCCTTTAACTTGAGATATCCTCCATTTCAGACACTCAAATCAATTTTTGATACTGCAGATCACGAACACGCCCACCTGTTAAGCTCCTCTTACTTCAGCTTATATGGGTCTTCCCATTCTTGCAAACACTGCTGCATCACTTGCAAGTCTCTCATCATGATTTTACAAAGCTGAAACCATCAGATGCATTTAGATCCTCCTCTGTGAACGTTTCTTCATCTATCTCTAACGTCATATTTTTCTACCACAAACTAACCCCATCTCCTTCTTTCTCTGACACTACCTATCTTTCAGTTTCATCCTTGGTTCGTCACACTTGAAAATGGTGATGCGATCAAGATTACAAATCCATTGTTCTTCTTCTTTGGAATCAATCCAGCTGACGTTGATGCTAACGTGAAGCTCTTGCTAAACCTGAATCACCACTTCTTCAAACCAACCTCATCAGCTTGTAGACACCAAACTTCTTATCCTGAGATTACCTTGTCTTGAACATCACTCTGAACCGATGTTGTTCCCAACAAAACACGCCGCTTAGCTCAACTCTCTAGGAAGACTTTCGACGCAAAGAATCTCTACTCAACCTATGCTCAAACAAATCATTATTTATCTGCAACCGTGATACCTTTGTAGACCCATTTGTTTCACCTCATATGCCTTGAGATACCAAAACAAATAACTATTGAATCCCATGCAGAAAATCCAAAAACTTACATGTTTCCATCCTAAATCAGTCTCGATTTGAACCGCCACCTGTTCAGCAAAACTTCGCGTTGAACAAGTAAACTTTTTGTACTTGCAGATTAATTCCAACAGATAACTATGTGTTACGCCAAATACATATCTGCTTAGAAAACCACATTGTATTCCTTCTGAAAATAGCATCCTTTTAGTATCTTGTTCTCTAAACATCTACCCAGTTGTAGACTTTCACAATCAATATAGACAAAACCCCCCACATTAGTTGATTAACTTCAGCCATTCTGCAACAGCCTTCACTCTAAGTAAAGAATATTATACTGATACTCGAAACATACATGAAGCACTCATATCCTTAAAGGTTCTGAGGAGTCCTCTAGTTCCAAGAAATTTATGAGATACCGAGATGAAATACCCACATAAATTGGAACTCCACCTGCGACTGATATTACCAAATAGATTGAACCCACAAACACCGTGAAATCCCTCAATGAATCTACAGAAAATCCCACACTACAAGAAATATCGGTATTCATAGCACCCGAAAAACGTAGCATATCGTTTTCATAGCGTTTCGAAGAACGCCGTGACAGCCGCAGCTATAATAGACCCCCCTAACGTAGCGTTTTTTTAGTGCTGTAAAAATATAGAGATATTGTAGCGCTGGTTCTATGTTATATTATACCTATATATAGCGATTTGTTTTCGCTATTTAAATGTTTTATGTGGCGCTTTTCGTGTGTCATAAAATATTTTGTTATGACATTTATTTTTTGTCATGGAATACCTTTTTGTAACTCAGTTTTATTCTGGATTTTTGAACATTTGATAGCAATTTTCGTGTGCGATTGAATATTATAATACATCATTTTTCTCGTCTAGGACGTTTATATTCATAGCTAATACTGAATAGGTAATATTTTCTATATTGACACATTTGTCTGTTTGATTTACTCATTTTGTTTTTTTTGGGTTATAGAATTGCAAAATATTGTAAATAAAAATTAAAAAATAGAATTTTTAGTAATTGTAACCAAACTAGAAATATGCAAAAAGCATTATAAGGTGCTTACAATTGATTCACCATATGGCAAAAAAAACATACATAAACAACATACATAAACAAAAATTAGTAATGACGGCCAGACTTGGTTCGCGAGGACTGTCCTTGTGCTTGTGGTGGGTGTCTGATAAGAGATGAGTTTCTGAACATTGGGTCGATGTCTTCTTCAGGTTCCTCAATGCGTGTCAAGTAGCCAAGAGAGCTTCTGAACTCTGTTGTGGTTATCTCCTTCACATCATTTCCTCCCGAGAACTGTCCTTGTTCTTGTTCTGTGTTGAGTGCTTCTTGTTGTGGTTTTTGTTTTCGGAGTAGTTGTGGTCTCACTCAAGATGCCGGCAGTGCACATACGATGCTCTTCCTTCCTTCCATAGGAGTTTCTAGACTGTAAAGTTAACACAAGTTAGAACTTTAATAGATATTTGAATATGAATATCTAAACTGGAAATGAAAACCTAACCAGAAGATGATATTTGAAGAAGAATAAATGGAAATCGAGTATCTCTGACCTTTGAAGAAGTTCCCAACCCAGATCTGTGAGGCTTCGAATCTTTAAGGATCTGTAAGAGTTGTTACCTTTTTAATTAGAGAAATATATAATAATCATACAGATGAGTTAAATCTAGGGGTTAGACTTTAGAGGGCGCAGACCTTTTGATAAGGATGAGTTCGATGGAAACCCAGAGAGAAAAATCGAGGTTGCTTAAGAGAGAATCATGGTTGTTTGGGATTGAATCGTGATGGGTAGACAGTGATTAGTGGTGGGTCGAGGTGGGCTCGTGGTGTCACAAAGAGATTTGCGGTGGTTTCAGATAACTCTCTAACCTAGTTTGCGGTGGGCATACGTTCTAAGAGAGAAGGAAAGAGATAAAAGAAAAAAACAATTCTGAACCGTTAGATTAACATTTACGAACATACAAGATTAGGATCCTTGCCTTAAAATAATCAACCGATAGGAATAGAGGACGAGGATAGCTGATGGATGGTGGATTATGGGCCTTTGATCTGAGATAGAAATCGATGGCTATTAAAAAAAGAAGAGAAATTATGTTTCTGGTTATTTATAAATATTTTAAAAATTATCAAAAATTATCAAAAATTATCTAAAATTAGTAAAAATTATAATCATGATTCTAAAATACAAATGTAAGTTTAGACATCAATGTCTAAACATATAAACCACTAAACACTTTAACTACACCAATATACCCTAACCCTCAAACTAAACACTACATATGCTAAACCTTTCACAACAAAGATAATGTGGAAAGGGAAACTACATCATGTGTTTTGTGATTAACATATAATTTTTTCTTTGTGTGTGTTATAGTTTCTTTAAAAAGACCTCAAAACTATAATTAGAATAAACCTTAAAAGAAATCTCTAAACCTAATCACTAACAAAAACATGAGAATCCTAACCCATATCCTTAACCTAAACCGAAATAGTGATTTGTTCTTTGTAAACTAGATATGGACAATTATCTTATTGAGCCTTTGCAAAACTGAAATGATAAAATGGATGAAACACAATAACTTAAAGTCTTAATTTAAGCAAATCATTCAAACCATACAAACATTTCAATCCATCCGATACATGAGAAAAAGAGAAACACTGAGTAATTGAAAAACAAAAGACATGTTCTGAAACAGCAAACACCAAGTCATTTATTTCAACAAGAACTTAAATAGCTGCCTGGTTCCTTCTGCTCTTTTGTCAAACCTGAAAAGAAAGACATAACCTTCGGTTCACATTTTCAGACTTATGCAAGAGTGCTTCCAAGTGAAAAAGAACAAAAAAAAAAACTCTCACCGTTATAATTTTATCCTCTGGCCAAGCAAGAGTGCTTCCAAGTGCATCTTCCATATACTCAATCTCAGATGAAGTCCTCCACACAGCTGCATCTTTCACCTTCACAACATCCACAAAGACTCTACAAGCACCAAGCCCCAAAGGCATAAAGTGGACAAGATGCTCAGGATTACTCGAAGACCAACGTCCTTCAGCGACGATCACCTTGTTTCCAGACAGATCCAGCAGCTGTATTTTTTGATTTGGCTTGAATTTGTTACGCTGCAATCACAGAAAGCAAAAACGAAGCCGAAATACAAGCATCACAGAAAGCAAAAACGAATCAAATAATTCAAAAGTATAGTTGTACCTCAGATCTGCGAAGAGGAGATGCAGGAGTAAATGGTTTCTTAGGAGCTGGTGGAGTTAATGGATGTAAATCCTTCCTAATACCAAGCAGTTCCAGATCTTTTCTCGCGTTAAGACCGTGTTTTGATTTTCCACAATGCAACAATGTAGCTATAAGACTTGCAGCAACATTTCTTTCCACGTGCATAATGTCTAAGTTGTGTCTAACCGGTAGATCCTAGACGAAACAAACACATATAATAGTGTCAAAGGAAGGTGGTGACTGCACAATTCAGAAAAAATGATATATCTTCAGATTAGAAACATACCTCCCAATAAGGCAACTTGAAAAAGATTGACCGCTTCTTCCATCTAGATAGATCTTCCTCATCATCTGCTTCTTCCTCTTCCTCTGAATCACTAGATTCATCATCCGTATTGGAGTCTGATCCAACCGTCTCATTAATCTTCCTCTTCCTTCCAGTTACTTTCACATTTCCAAAATCATTCTTGTAATTTCTGTGTACATGGCTTATGTTATGACCACTCAGAATTCGACCCTTTTTCCCATGCTCTGCTTTCCCATCAAACCATGCTTTCTTTCCTCTATAAGGATGTGTGGGAGGAAGACTTTTCTGATGGGACATATAGACGTGCTTCCTGCAGTTACTCAACCACATACTGTCTGTGTTTTTTCCACACACAGGACAACCCATTTTTTCCTTTACTTTGCAGCCTGCAAGATTCCCATATGCTGGAAAATCCTGAATAGTCCAGAGAAGCATAGCTCTTAATGTGAAAGTGGTGTGGCTGACTGCATCATACGTTGACTCTCCTTTCTCCCACAGGTGGTTTAGATCCTCTATAAGCGGTTCTAAGTACACATCAATATTGTTACCACGTTGGCTTGGACCAGGAATCAGCAACGACAATATGATGTTCTCCTCCTTCATACATTTTTCAGGTGACATGTTGTAAATGACAAGCAAAACAGGCCAACAGCTGTAGTTCACATTCTTCATGTTGAAAGGATGGAACCCATCTGTGGACAGCCCAAGCCGAAGATTTCTTTCTTCAGCGGCAAATGAAGGGTATTTGTCATTCATTTGATCCCAAGTAACAGAATCAACCGGATGTTTGCTTTTTCCATCAGTGCTCTTATTAGTAAAATGCCACCTCAAGTCCTTCGACATGTCCTCTGACCTGAACATCCTCTTCAGCCGTGGGATTATGGGAAAATACCTAAGAACTTTCTGTTGAATACCTTTCTTCACATCACATGTCCGCAAGTTAATCTTCCATCTTGAAGCATTGCATTTCAGACATTTGTCAAACTTCTCAAACTCCTTAACAGACAGCAGTCATTCACACAGGCGTGTATCTTCTCATAACCCATATCAAAAGATCTCAAAAACCTCTTCACTTCGTACAAGGACGTGTGCAAGACATTATCCTTGGGTAGCATCTGTGGCAAAGTCTCAAGCAGCAGATCGAAGCTTCTAGCAGACCAACCACGTGTCTTTATCCTAAAGAGTGAAACAATTGCAGAGAGCTTGCTGTGGTTAGCACAACTTGGGTACAAAGGTGTTTCTGCATCGGCTAGCATAGCAAGAAACTCATGTTTTCATGGCACGTGATCCAGCCCTATATGCCCATTTAACTTGGGTTATACTTTACCTTTGCTATCTTGCAGGCTGTAGGCTCCTGCTCCCCGCATTTCTATTACTTTGTAGGGTCCTTCCCATTCTGGGCCATTTTGTGTACAAGCGATCCGTGCTCAGCTCTACGGAATGATAGGGAGAAGGAGACGTCTAGTCGTAGAACATTCTCCCACCTTGATGGTTGATGAACCCGGAGGTCTTGCTCTTGGGATACTGCCATCTGAGTATGGGTCAGTATATGTCGCCAGTGCCTAGATAGCAGCAAAGGATATTGATCATTAGGCAGGGGCCGCCTGATAATAGTGGAGATCTCGAGGTCCTCTCGATAATATTTGATAGTCCCGACTCCAGGGTCGGTCCCTTGGGTGCCTTCTGATCTATAGTCGATGGTTCTGACTACCGGGGGCCTTGAGCGTCTAGGTATGGAACCGTAGAGGGTGTTTGGATTTATAGCTGCATCCTTCAGGGAGGAATGCCTACGTACCCTTCAGTGGGAGATCAAGCCGTTCGTATTTCATGTATAGGTGGAGGCACGTAGCCTAGTGGGCACATGGCCTAAGGAGCACGTGGCTCAGTTGTTGATAGGAGTCATCTATTCTAGAGGGCACATAGCCGGAACAGATGATGAACTAGTCGATATGCTGCAGTGAGAATAGAGCTTCGATATGCTTCAATGAGCATGTATGTCCCTGCCGATGAGCTGGAGATCATGGTCTGAACCAGTAGATGGAGTTGTAGACATGCTGCAGAGAGCATATGACGTCATATTGTTGTTAGGAAAAATTATCCAGACACCATATTCCTCCAGCTTCCGGGCTAGGCACCGGCCTCTGAACCCCTGCTCCAAAGGGATCCAGGGCCCGGACCCTGCATCCAGGTTCTCAGGGCCGGATCTCTGCTCCGAAACCGACCCCTGGGTAAAATCGAAGTTCTCCACCTAAGGGATTTCTTCCATATTCGTCAATATGGAAGGGTTTAACCTAGTGCAGCCGAAATCTACATCTATAAAAGGGGAGCCCAAACCCTAGAATAAGGGATCGGCACTTTAGAGATTGAGAGACTAGATCTAGGCGGTTAGAATTAGGGTTCTTACACCAAAACGTTGTAGTCCCCTTTGATTAATCACTAAAACGTCTTCTTCTCTATTTGTTTCTCTTTGTTTTACGCAAATCTTCTAGTGTTCCGTAGTACTAAAACGACCCTACACAAAAATACCATAACAGCTTGGCACTAGAAGGAGGGGAGTAATCCAAATATGTGATGATGACACTAGAAGATCCAGTAGAACAAACCGGAGCTACTCCGAGAGAAATCGACCTCCTCAGCCAACTCGATACCCTCCAAGGGGAAATCACCTAGCTCCACAAGGCTCGAGAAACAGCAGGTGATAGCTTAGAAGTTCTTCAAGAAGTTCAAACCCTAAAAGCTAAGCTCAACAAGAACACTCTGCAGTTGCAGCGAAGCACCGTAAAGGTGGGGGCACTCGAAGCCGAAAACCAGCTTCTCCAAGAGGAGAACCAAGATCTCAGAGAGAATAGCAACAAGCGCAAGAGGTTTTGAACCCGAGTCCAAACCATGCCCTCCCTCGACACTCCCACCGATGAAGACGGTGTGACTCGACGACCAGTAAAGAACCCGTGGATAAGGGAACTACGACGAGGAAAGCACAGGTGGCGATGTGGGAACCGAAATTCACCCCTGTCAATTTTACATAAATTTAGGAACTTAGGGAAAACCCTAATTTCCCAGAGGACCCGGTTATCTGCGGAACCACACACAAGCAATCAAGAATACGATGAAAATAAAGTAAAAATGTAAAAAACGAGATTGAGAGCAAGAAGGAGTCTTATTCCGAATTTGCGTAAGAACGGTCTAACAAGAGTAAGCCTTAGCTGCGTGAGCTGACGACGAGATTCCTAGTTCTAGCAATCTAAGACTAAAACCCTAGTTGAGACGCAGCTCGATAACAAAAACGGAAAATTGCCTAAATGCTAAGTTTGGTGACAAGAGCTCTGAAAATCGTCCTCTTCTTATGTCCTTTGCCTTTTGCTTATATACTCCCTCCTCAGGCGGTTTATCCTTCCTTTTCGCCCAGATTTGAGTCTATCGGAAATCTTCCATTTATCTCGATCTTTCCATTTTTCCTCGGAAATCTTCTATTTATCTTCAAACTTGACATTTATCCTCTCTCTGCGAGTAAACCGTCAGTGTATCTTTGAGCTGGACCTTATTCAATGCCGCAAGTGGGCCTTTTTCGTGTATTAGGATCTTTTGAGCCGTTTTACAATTTAGCCGTTTTACGACTTTAAACAAGATCGTTTAAGATCGTTTCCTGATATGACAACGCTTTAAGTAAATGTCTCGAGTAAATCGTATAATTTTGGCAATGTTCAGTGTTTCGTTTAACCGTGCCGTTTTCATACGATCTACTCGAGGTTTTACGAGAAAACGCGTCTTTAGTGATTCTGTTGTAAAAGATCTCGAGTTAATCGTATCGTTTGACAATTTTGCCGTTTTATACGATCTTCCTGAATTCTTACAAGAAAAGAAGACTTTTCTGATTTTTATCGTAAAACTGGAATGGTAAGACGGATCGAGATAAAACAAGAAATGTTTCGACCATGGTTTAGAGCACGATCGAATCGAAGGACGTATGCCTTGCGTTGAGGATGCGAGGGATCGAGGCTCAGGACGGTCAGCTCGACGTACGACGAGCCGAACCGCGAGCTGATTTGAGGCGACCATCTCGCCGTACGGCGAGCTGAACCGGCTGGTTCGGCCCATCGCACGTCGAACTGGTTCGGTCAAACCTGCTCGTAGTATGGCGGATGCAGTTTTTGCAGTTTTTTGCTTAACTTGGGCAATCGTGTTATCGGAGATTGTTTCGTTCATTTTTCCGAGATGACAATTTCCAAGTTTTCCAAGGATTTCCTTTGTTCGAAAAGTCCTTAGAATTTTATAAATCAACTTCTCATGTTTTATAAAAGGTAGTTTTATATTTGCGGAAAGTTTTGGTCATTGATTACGTTGTACCGATTTTGACCCCAACAGTTAGCCCCCCAGTTCGTAAGAATCGTAGAGTTCTTGCGAGCGGTTTGAACTTGTTTGCAAGTTTGGTAGAATTAGGCGGAATTTTAATGGCCAAAAGTCCAACGGTGAATAGTAAAATTTTTCTTATAAATATGTTGAGTAAGTTTTCAAATTCTTTACTCACTTCTTTCCACATAAGTTTTCTAAGGTTCAAGAAGTTTGCCTTTCTCCTTTCTCTTTGAATCTCTCTTTCTCTTGATTGCTCGACATATCTTCCGAATGGAGAGCTTCGGAGTGTGCTCATGTGTTAATCTTCGAATTGAGTGATATCGATTCTTCCGATGGTCGTGTCCTTCCCGAGCCGGTCTTTCTGAGATTTACCGCGAGTAAGAAAGAGACCAGGAAGTATCGGGAAGCTTTGCGCATTGCCGATGTTCCCCCGTCTAACTTCTGGGTTCCAAGGAGGGATACGCTTCGGAGGAGAAATGTATGTCCGAGCGCGAGTACTGCTTGTTCCCTCAGAAAATTGCGGAATTCCTGCATGCTCCCAGATTCGGTGCGTTTCGCCTTCTCGAATGGGGTTAAGATGCCGAGACTCGGCCCCCGAGTTACTTTACGTGTTATGAGGCTTTTCTACTCAACTGCCAACAGTGGTTCCCTATTCCGCGAGTCAGCGTTGAGCTCTTGGATCGGTTCAAACTATCGATCAGCTAGCTTTGTCCCTCCGCGTTGCAGCACCTTGTCGGGCTTTTGGTGCTGGGTTATGAACGTGGCATGTCTTTCAGCACGGACTACCTCGAGGCTATGCTGCTTCCCAAGCGTGGGCACGGGGTTGGTTTCACTTGTCTCAGCGGTTGGATATGTTGTATATCGACGGGCTCGCCTCGAACGGACACGAATGGAAGGATTGGTTCTTTTACGTTCCGATCGATAGTGCATCGGTGGAGGAAAGTTGCATCCCTTTGTTCAGGACCGAACGGGTGACAAAAGGTACTTAGATTGCGCATTATCTTCTTTTTTTCGCGTTCCAATCCTTGTGTCCGACTTGCGTTTTGCAGCGGCTAACCCTCTTGTGCCGTTACCCGAAGACCTTGCGTCGGTTATGAGTCTTCTTCGCGGTGGTCCGCTTTATTGGGGATACTTTTCTCCAAAGAGAGTTCGTTGCGCCGTTGCCTACTACTCTTCTAGTTTTTCTCAGAATAATCGCGTTGAGGTCGAGGCGGATGATGGCGCGGAAGCGAGGGAGAGATCTAGATCTCCGCAGGAGAGAGATGTTCCGATTGATCTGGACCAATAGTTGGATGCAGATATCAATGTTGACGATTATATCGATTTCTCGGTTCACTAAATACCGGACGAGACGCCGGCCGAGATACCGGCCAATACGCCGTTTGCGAAGGCATCGAGGCTCTTCAACAAGGTTCGTCGTTCTTTACCTATTTTCGTATTCGTTTTACGTGTGACCGGTTTTTAAACAAAAGACTTCTCTTATTTTTCAGGGTCTTCGTTTTATGAACAAAGCGGTAAGCGCAAGTGATGCAGAGATTCGAAAGGCTGAATCTAGGGCTAGGGCGGCGGAGATGGAGGCTGCACGTTTTAAGGAAGAGACCGATGGTAACTCTTCTCGCGCCCAGGAGCGGGCTGAAAGGGAAATTGCCCATGTGAAGGAAGAATACGAGGCCGATTCTCGTCGTGTCCTTGAGCTTTCCGACACGAGATTTCATCGCGCCCACGGAGCGGGCAAGAGAGAAGTTTCTTCGGAGATGATGGCTCGTCGGGAACGGTTTGCATCTCAGTACATGGAGGTTGAGGATGCGCAAAGGGCCAATGGCGATTACCGCGAATGCCGTGGCGTAGTTGGCGGTTTACATCTTACTCAGAATGCGAATTATTTGTACGAGGTGGAGTTTGCCAAGCAGAAAGCGCGCTTGGCTAAACGAGAGAAAAAGGAGGTTGATCTTCTCGACCCTAAGGCACGAATGTGGGATCAGTGGAACCCTATTGTGGTGTCGCCGGATTCGGTCGAGGTTGGGACAGAGGTCTCAGATGCGAGCGGCGAGGTTAATCAGCCGTGGATTGATGCTAACGCCGGCCAAAGCTCGGCGTCCGAGTATTATAACTTTGATGGATGATGTCTCTGTAGTATGATGTCGTTGTTGTATTTATCGAGACTGGCCGTTGGTGGCTTTGAATCCCTGCCGCTGGGCGGTGTGTATTGAATGAAAATATTAATAAAAATATTTTCTAAGTATGAAATCTATGTTTTGTTTAGATGTAGTGGTAAGAGTACGAGTTGTCGTCTCGCATCTAACTCTTGGTGTAGATCGTCTGGTTCGTTTACTCCAAGTGTTTTAATTTTTCGCGAGTGTTTAGATGTAGGCAAAGAGACATGCCTTTAGGATCTCAATTCATGCCTTGAGACGCTAGAAACCAGTGTGCTGGGTTTAGGACAAGACCTAGGTTTACTTTTGGATTGAGGCTATGCGATGACTAGTCGGCTTTCGTTTTGCTTGTTGCGATTTTAACCTGGTTTCTTATCGATTTAAAGTCCGCGATATGTTCTCGGCTTATACGACTTGTCTTATCAAAACCGAGCATCTCACCGGGGACAATTTTTAAGTCGCCCGGAAGTGCTGACCAAAAATTTGGATTTCTTTTATAGCGCGATATTTTATCCTAGTCGGATGTATGCGGACCAATGGGTCTATGCATTTGTTTAGGACCGCTAGCAGGCTCGACGGGGCCAATCGTCGAGCGTTTTTTATTTTAAAAAGGAGACACGCAAGGTGGGTCAAATTCATTGAGAGCTTCCCTTATGTCATCAACTACAAGCAAGGTAAGGAGAATGTAGTGGCAGATGCACTCTCACAGAGGTATGCTCTTCTCTCATCCATGGAAACTAATCTCTTAGGATTTGAACATCTTAAGAATTGCTATAATGATGATCCTGATTTCCATGATGTTTATAAGGAGACCTTAAAGCCTGCTAGTGGTCGATTCTACCAACTTAAGGGGTTCTTGTTCTATGATAACCGTTTGTGTGTGCCTAATGTCTCTTTGAGGGAAATGTATGTTAGGGAGGCTCAAGGAGGCGGTTTAATGGGACATTTTGGAATTGCCAAAACATTGCTACTTTACAGGAACACTTCTACTGGCCTAAGATGAAGCAGGATGTGGAAAGAATCTGCTCACGGTGTGTCAATTGCAAACAGGCTAAGTCCAAAGTTCAACTGACAGGTTTGTATACTCCTCTCCCTATTTCTGAACATCCTTGGGTAGACATCTCTAAGGACTTTGTTTTAGGACTGGCTAGAACTAAGAGAGGTAGAACTAGTATCTTTGTGGTAGTTGATAGGTTTCTAAAATGGCACACTTCATTCCTTTCCATAAGACTGATGATGCATCTATAGTGGCTGACCTTTTCTTTAAAGAGGTTGTTAGATTACATGGGATGCCTAGAACCATTGTTTTGGATAGAGACTCTAAGTTCCTTAGCTATTTTTAAAAAAAACTTGTGGGCTAAGTTGGGGACTAAGCTGTTGTTCTCTACAACTTGCCATCCTCAGACTGATGGCCAAACTGAAAAAGTGAATAGATCCTTGTCCACACTTTTGCGTGCCTTGATTAAAAAGAACCTTAAGACTTGGGAGGATTGTTTACCTCATGTAGAATTTGCTTATAACAGATCAATGCACTCAGCAACAAAATTCACTCCCTTTCAAGTTGTTTATGGGTTTAATCCTTTGGATCCTATTGATATGTTTGATTTACCTCTAAAATAACAAACTAACCTTGATGGCAGCAACAAGGCCGAATTTGTTAAGTCTTTACATGAGCAGGTCAAAAGGAACATAGAGGAGCGTACAAAGGTGTATGCAAGGAAGAAGAATAAACGCCGAAAAGAGTTGGTACTCCAACCAGGCGACCTAGTTTGGATTCACCTCAGGAAGGAACGGTTTCCCAATGAAAGAAAGTCCAAGTTAATGTCAAGGAAGGATGGTCCATTCAAAGTCCTAAAAAAGATCAACAACAATGCTTACCAAATCGATCTAGAAGGTAAGTATACTATCAATCCCACTTTCAATGTTTCTAATTTAGATCCTTTTTTTGCAGTTAAGTTGGATTTGAGGTCAAATCCTTTTAAAGAAGGAGGGGATGGTGCGACCCATGCTACCATTGAAGCTGATACACCAAAAACCAAGCAACAACAACAAAAATACCAACTCAGGAACCAGCGAGGAGGAGAGTGAGCTAGATAGTTCAACCAGTGAAGAGGAGCTTGATGAGTTAGATGAGATCAGAGAGGAAACCCAAGGAGAGCTTGACGATCAGGAGCCAGAACCATTGGTCTTCAGAGAAGGACCAATCAAACGATCTAAAGCCAAGACCCAAAGAAAAGCTCGTCAACATTTAGTTGCTTTCTTGGGTTCCAAGAATGAAGAGGAGGACAAAACCAAGAACAAACCAGCATGTTGGTTTAATGTTTTCAGTTATGTAATTGATTTTAAATCAAACCAAGAACCAATTCGATTAGGATTAGAATCAGAATAAACCAAAGGCAATTAGGAATAGAAATCCTAAACCATCTCGGTATAGGCTTAGGGTTTTTTAGTTTAGAATAGGCGCTGCTTGTTTTCTTATTTATGCTGTGAACCAGCCTAGCTTGAGAGTTAACGAATAAACAAAATCTTAAGCTATATATTGCTTGTCTCGTGTCCTATTGCTTTCTCTATTCAGCATCAAGAACATTGATCTCACCTAAGGGGAAGAATCTCCAACTTGACCATCTTGGAATCAAGCAGGCCGCCCATGTGCCATAGAGTAGCTACGCATCCTTTAAGCAATCCATAGCTTTCAGGAGAAGATCACACGTCCAACAGAGTGTTCATAGCTCCAAGGACTCCCTCATCCATTCACTTCAAGTGATCCAGGAACAACCACCTAGCCCAGGCCGTACAATCGACCATATTTAATACCCCTATACCTCACATTGTGCAGCCAGCGAACCTATCACATGTGTTATATAAAAGTATTTTTCTATGCCTTTAGTTAATTATTATGAAAATATATTTAGTAACATTATTAGTTAGTAATATATACCTGATGGCTATACCCGTGAGATGTGGCTATTGATAAATTATTTTCTCCAGCTGGATATATCACTATCCCCATTGAAGCTGTCTGCAGATTAAGCAAGAGATAGTATATAGGTTGTTAAGTGATCACTTTCATTTGTTTTTGTGAATTTCACTTTGGTAATTGTGCAAGTGAAAGACTTTCGTAAACCATAAAAATTACTTGCAGATTTTAACAGTGAAGTAAAATCTATAATCTAAATATATGTGCTCATATGTAATAAGTGTAATTAGTATAGATGTAAACAAATACCTTGAGATGTGGTGAATATTTTTGCTCAGCTGCAGGAACCAACAAAGCACACAGTAACTATTATTTTCAGAAATAGGATTCTCTTGAACACCATAGACTTTGGCTTGGCACCAGCCCAATGAGGAATCCAAGCTTTACTTGCTCTGTTGGATCAACAGACTGCTCTTGTTAAAAAAATGGCAACTTGTAAAACTATTTGTGGAAAACACAACTTGAAGAAGTAAAACAGTCACAGATTTTGTACTTCCTGGAGCAAGAGCCTCGAGGGTGTCTTCACCCAGTTGTTGTGATTCTATCTCACTCTGTTGAATGGTAGTACTTCTTTCTGAAGCAAAAAAAATCACCAGCCTAAAAAGACACAAACCAGAGACATGAATGCATGAGATACATACCGATAATTTAACATAATAGTTTAAATGTGCCACTCGCACTGTGGAAAATCATGTACATTATCTGTGCTGACCAAAGATCATCTATGATAGTATATTTTACAGAACCACAAAGACGAAAATTAGTTACAAACCAGTTCAGGACTTTCTTTGTGTAATAATAAGGTGAAGCATCTAACAAAGGCTGAGTTAAATGATAACATATTACCTTGTCAAGAAGGAGCTTATACTCCACAACATCATTGTAAAAGTGCTGCAGCTTGTCATTATTAGCATTGATTTCAGAAAGTCCAACTTCTAATTCTCCAAGCTTGAACTGAAAGGTGAAAGAAAGAAATCAACCATAGGGCCAAAAAATGGGAAGCATTGGCTGTCCCAGAATTTAAAAAGCAACGGAGAATTTTTTGGATTCGTGTCGGCATTAGACTTCAACCTGATGCACTGAGGGGTTAGATAATCTGGTGTAAAAGAGCAGTGAAAGCAGGAAGAAAGAATTCATAATCATAAAACCTCATATGAGAGTTCAGTGTAAGCACCAACATGACCTTTTCTAATGATGTTTATAACTGAAGCCGCTCGATGTCGTTGGAGAACTTGCAGGAAGTGCAGGTGCCAGTTACACTAACCAACCTCGACCAGCACAACCACCAAGTGATCTACTCCCTCCTCCGCCACCAAGTGATTTCTTCCTGCCGTCATTAAGGGATGAAGCTGCGACTATGGAAGTTCTCTTCAGATTTTCAAAGGTGATGTTGCTCTTCTGCGTATTACCCATCATCATTCTTCTTTTTTTCTCTCCCGCAGTCGCTGATATGCTCTCCTATAGAAGAAGCTGATCTGAGAAAACATAGGCGGTCCGGTCTACACGGTGGAGAAGTAAGATATGTTTTCCCTGGAAGCATATTTGAGTTAGCAAGACTGCGATTATCCTTACGAATCATAGCGGAATAATCATGAACCAATTAATACAATGAAAAAGACGATGATAATCCCCGTGGATTAGGATTGGTTTTCTTCTCAAGTGAAACCCTAATTCTCATGGCGGAGAAATTATGAATAGATGGAGCCAATAAGAAAACGATGACATCTGAGTTTGTAATGAATGAATGTTATTGATCTCGTGAAGCTGTGAGATTTGGTGAGGTCTTCATCCCTAGTTTAAGGAATTAGAGATATGAGAAGAAGTTGAGGAAAAAAAAATATTTCAACTTGACTAAACGACAAAAAAGGCGATTTTTAGGCGATTCATAAGGCGACTGCGATTCCGATCTCCGATTTGATTTATGCTGTCTACGAAGGCAGTAGAGATGGATTCAGCTGTGATACTGGCGGAAACACCAACGGAGAATCAGCCGAAGGGGAAGTCTTGGGTTGATGCGGCGAAGAAAAAACAATCTCTAATGAAATATGAAGTTGATCTATAGATTTTGGAGGGTAAACACACGGTTGAGGTTCCGATGGAAATTGTTGACGAAGCTAATCACCTTTGGGATGACTTTGTGGTGGCGATATTTCTGGATACGGCTCCTCACATCGCGAAGGTACACATGATTGTTAACAAGCTTTGGGCATTTGGTGAGAAATCAACTAAGTTGGATGTGTATGAAATGGATGAGAAAACTATGAGAATTAGGATTACGAGTGAGAAGATTAGAGAAAAGGTGATAAGAAGGGGGTTGTGGAACATAGCGGGGATACCTATGGTGGTGTCGAGATGGTCCCCTGATGTTGAAGATCTAAGTGCGAATTTGATTCCACTATGGGTTCATCTGTCTAACGTGCCAATGTGTATGTACTCGTGGGAGGGCTTAAGTTTCATGACCAGCACCATTGGAATACCATATCACTTACATCCGGAGACGATCGCTTGTTCGGATTTTAAGGTTGCTAAGATCTTTGTTAAGGAGGATCTATCAAAAGTATTGCCAGGAAGTGTTGATTTCACAATCAAAGGAGAGAAGGTCTCAGTAAAGTATACCTATACATGGCTATCTCCCAATTGTATCTCTTGTGGAAGGTGGGGTCATTATGAAACATTTTGTAAGGAAGGAAACAAGGAGAGTGCAGAGGGGAGTAAGAAGACTCCGGAGGTTATGGGAGGATCTACGGAGTCATTATGAGGCGCCGATGTTTAGGAAAAATAAATGGATGTTGATGGGAGATTATAATGAGATGCTGGATGGGGAAGAACACTCAGGTCTTGAAGTTACTCCAAGGATACCGTTGGGTATGAGGGACTTCCAAGATGCTGCGAATTATTGTAAATTGATGGATATGGGATATCAGGGTCCGAAGTTTACTTGGTGTAATAAGAGAAGTGAAGGATTGATATGTAAGAAGCTGGATAGGGTGCTGGTGAATGAGGAATGGATTAATAAGGTAGATGCTTATTTTGTTTTCGAATCAGGAGGGTGGTCTGATCACCTGAGATGTTGTATACATTTTAATCATAGGGAAGGTAGGAAGTGTAAACCATTTAAATTCACTAATGCCATAGTGAAGATGCCGGAGTTTGGTCCTTTAATTGAGGTGTTCTGGAGAAATTATGAAGGTTTATATCATTCTACTTCTGCAATGTACATTCTTACTAAGCGTTTGAAATCTCTCAAGAAACCCATCCGAGAATTGAGTAAACTGAAGCTGGGAGAGTTACCCAAAAGAACAAGGGAAGCTTATATTGATCTCTGTGAAAAGCAAAATGCAACGATGGAATATCCTACTTCAGAGAGGATAAATGCTGAGAATGAAGCAATGAATAAATGGCAACACTTAGCTGAGTTAGAAGAAGAATTCTTGAAGCAAAGGTCGAAGGTTCATTGGCTTGATGTTGGTGATTGCAGCAACAAATATTTCCATAACTCAGCAAAGGTTCGAGAAGTCAGAAATGTTATCCATGAGATTGTTCGTACTGATGGATCTACTACTAGAACAGAGGAGGAGATTAAAAGTGAAGCAAAGAACTTTTTTGCTGAGTTCATGACATTGCAGCCAGTGGATTTTGAGGGGATTTCGGTTGAGAATCTGAAAGAGTTGCTGGGATTCCAATACAGTGAAGCTGATTCTATAAATTTGAAGAGAGAGGTCACTGAAGAAGAAATCAAAGAGGTGTTATCCCATATGGCTGGAAATAAATCTCCAGGGCCTGATGGTTTTACAACAGAATTCTGTAAAGGAGTTTGGGAGTTTATTGGGAAAGATGTCACTAAAGCAATTCAATCCTTCTTTATAAAAGGCTTCTTACCAAAGGGCTTAAACTCTATGATTCTGACCCTAGTCCCAAAGAAAGATGAGGTTAAAATGATGAAGGACTACCGGCCAATCTCCTGCTGTAATGTTCTTTATAAGATAATCTCGAAGATTGTTGCGAATAGGTTGAAGAGTGTGATTCCTAAATTTATTTCTTGGAACCAATATGCTTTCATTAAGGAGCATTTGTTGATGGAGAATGTTCTGCTAGCAATGGAACTGGTAAAAGATTACCATAAGGATGAGATATCTCCGCGGTGTGCCATGCAAATTGACATTTCAAAGGCCTTAGATATGGTCCAGTGGCCTTTCTTGATCAACACGCTTGAGGCTTTAGGGTTACCGAGCAAATTTATCAAATGGGTTTCAATCTGTGTGACATCTGCTTCCTTCTCAGTGCAAGTTAACATGGAACTTGCGGGGTACTTTCAAAGCAAGAGAGGGCTTAGACAAGGTTGTTCACTATCCCTTACTTATTTGTGATCTGCATGAATGTATTATCAAGAATGTTGGATGATGCTGCTAAGAAAGGGAGAATCGGTTTCCATCCAAAATGCAAGAAGCTTGACCTTACACATTTGTGCTTTGCGGATGATCTCGTGATATTTGCGGATGGAACTGATAGCTCCATTGAAGGGATACTCAAAGTCTTCAAAGACTTTGATAAGATGAGTGGTTTAAAGATTAGTAAGGAAAAATCAGTGTTGTTTATGGCTGGTGTTGATCAGATTGGAGGAGAGAATCTCAGACGGTTTCAGTTCGCTATTGGGAAGCTACATGTTCGCTATCTTGGTTTATCCCTCCTCACTAAGAGTATGTCCATCACTGATTTTCTTCCATTAGTTGAAAAGATTAGGAAAAGGATCAGTTCATGGACGAGAGATTTCTTTCATACGTGGGGAGATTACACTAGATTAACTCGATTATTAGGAGCCTTACAAACTTTTGGATGGCAGTTTATTGTCTCCCTAGTAGCTTCATTAAAGAGATTGAAAGAATTTGTTTTCTTTTTTGTGGTCAGGTCTTGATTTAAAGGGAAGAAGAGCTAAGGTTTCATGGCTTGATGTTTGTAAACCAAAATAGGAGGGAGGTTTGGGTTTAAGACTGCTGAGAGAGGTAAACCATGTTAGCTGTCTTAAACTTATATGGAGGATTCTTTCTGCTCATTCCCTTTGGGTTAACTTGGTGAAAATTTATTTGATTAGAAAAGGATCTCTGTGGACGGTAAATGAGAATACTCAAAGCGGTTCTTGGATGTGGAAGAAAATTTTGAAGGGAAGGGAGTTAGCGAAGAAATTCTACAGGGTTGAGGTAAGAGATGGTTGTAGAACCTCCTTTTGGTATGAAATGTGGAGTCCTATGGGTAGGTTGATAGAAGTGACAAGAGAAGGAAGTAATATCGATTTGGGTATACCAATGAATGCTACCGTAATAGGGGACACCATGTTCAAATCTCAATAATATTGAGCTTGAGGTAGAGAAGTGTAAAGAGAATTGGGTTGCAAAAGAAGACATTTCATTTTGGAAGAGTGATAGGATATGCATAAGGAAAGCTTCAATACGAAGAGTAAATGGCAGAGCATAAGAGAGAAATATCAGCCTTGTTACTGGCACCAAGCAGTCTGGTTTAAACATGCAACTCCTAAGTACTCTGTGGTCACTTGGATTGCGATGAAAGAAAGACTAGCAACGGGTGATCATATGCAACACTGGAAGGGGAATACTGCTATTTCCGTTCATGTGTGTTATGCCAAGAGCCACTGGAAACCTTACATCACCTCTTCTTTGAATGCAACTATTCAATGTATATTTGGAAGGGTCTAACAAGAGGCATTCTTGGTAACAGATATACTGTCAAATGGGATGAGATCATTCGAATGCTAGTGGGGAGGATGAGTTGGAGCAGAGTTAAGTTGTTTACTATGAGATATCTCTTTCAACGGTTCATTCCTTTTGGATGGAACGTAATAGGAGGAGACACGGAGAAACTGAAAATCCGATGGAGGTTTTGACAAGAAGAATTGACAAGAATATGAGAAATCAATTTACACTGATCAAAAGGAGAGGGGATGGAGATTATAGCGAAGGGATGAGATATTGGTTTGAGACTAGATAGTGTTCCAGTAGGAGTGAGTGCTGGCTACTTAGTAGGAGTGAGGGCTAAGTAGATTTGAGGAGAAATTGAGTCCAGTAGGAGTGAGAGCTGGATGACCAATAGGAGTGAGTGCTATGTTTTGAACAAGTTATGTCGTGAAGGTTGAGCTGAGGAGATGAAGAAAGATATTTCCATGTTTTACTCTTTCTTGTATAAAAATTTAGGAAAGGACACACATGATTGTAACAAGGTCTTTTTCTTTTGAATCAAATTTAACATTCAATTCAAAAAAAAAATTGAGAAAATTGTCATTAATATCGACTTAGTGGTAGACTTTAATGGAGGTGGGGAGACGTTATGAAGTGGATTCAGTGAGAAATAAAGGCTTTACACATAGGTTCTACAATCAATCGTTGTAGATGGAGATAAGAAGACGGCACTAGAAGAGGAAGAAGTTGTTAGTAGATCCCTACATGTTGTGTGGACTGTGATTAGGCTTTGTCCACAGATTAACGCAAGAAAATAAGCTCGTTAAAGATCATCAATTTGGGGATTAAATGAAACGGTGTGCTTTAGATGTCTTGGACACGTATCACGATCTCAGGACACAAGTTTTTGGGGAAAATGGTCGATCAGTACCTGAACTATGGTCATATTGTCTGATTAATACCCAAACTATTTTATTGTGCAAATTTGTATCTGATCTAATACAAATTTTGAATTTAGTACCTGAACTATGGTTATATTGTCTGATCAATACTCAAACTATTTCACTGTGCGAATTTGTACCTGATCTAATAAAAAAATTAAATTTGGTACCTGAACTTATAAAAACTGATTTTTACATACCTGCGACTGACAACATGTCCGTATTCTGCAAAGGTAGACCAGTTTCTTGATGAGATGGCCATTTTTAAAAAATAAAAATAAAAAAAAAAGAGACAACTTGATTCGAACCCGGATCCCAAACATAAACATAATAATGACAATAATCATTTATGCTAGAAAAGATTCTTCGTTTTGTTGTACTGAAACAACTATATATATAACCTTTGAGTGGTGTCTCTGATCCCCACAACCATGTCCCAAATGATTCATTAAATCTCTTTTTGTTTTGAATCTCATTCATCAAAACTCATATAATCGTTTTTGAATCTCATTTCATCAAATCTCATCAAAATTTTTCATTAAAACAACGATTAATTATATGAGATTTGATGAATCATTTGAGACATAGTGGTGATAAACAACAATTATTTATATGAGAATCGATGAATAATTTGAGACATTGTGGTGATAAACAGAGACACCATTCAAAGGTCATTTGGATCTTATCCAGCATAAGCGGTTAGTGAAATTATTATGAATATAATCGGAAACGGGTTCGAACCAAGGTGCCTCACTTTTGTTTGTTTTTAAAAAAAAAATTTTTTGAAGAAACACCAACTCATCAAGAAACCGGTCTACATCAGCATTATGCTGATATGTTATCAGATGCAAGTATGTAAAAGTTGGTTTTTATAAGTTCAGGTAGTACATTTAAAAAATTTATTTGATCAGGTACAAATTTGCACAGTAAAATAGTTTTGGTATTGATCAGACAATATGACCATAATTCAGGTACTAAATTCAAAATTTGTATTAGATTAGGTACAAATTCGCACAGTGAAATAGTGTGGGTATTGATCAGACAATATGATCATAGTTCAGGTATTAATCGCTCGTTGACACTTTCATTGGAGAGAAAACTAACTTTATATAAATAGATAGCATGCTATGACATTGCCAATACTTGTTTCTGGCGTTGGGATTCTTGGAACACATGCCATGTTTGCATGACACACTAGATGTTGTAGTTCGAGCTAAAAGTATAAACAGAAATTAGATTGATCAGATCATATCAAGACGAGAGAGTGATCAACTTCGTTTTCTCTAGATAACAAGAAACTTTTTTTTGACCTTTTCGCATAAAAGAACATACATGGGGCTATGGTTCTTGTCTTATCCACGTCAACAACCTCACTCAGCAACTATATCCATACCATATTTATCCACAAGAACCAACACAGACGTGTAACAAATAATATCCCAAGCCTATCATTATCCAAATATCCAAATCCAGAACGAAACAAACAATCATTTTCTTCTCCAATTAAAGTAAAAAAGTAGGAGCAATTGTACATCAAATTTGATTGAATCCAAGAATTACAGAACAAGAAATTAAAAAACCGAGTCTTTGTCTTTTAGCCTGATCAGTTTCTTGGAGTCAGTAACCATGGAGCTTCAACAATCTGTAAACACATAGACAAACATAAACTATGAAGAAGAGATGATTTAACTCTCACGTATCTCCTCGTCTCATTCCCTCTCTCTCTGACTTTCTCCACGTAACTCTCAACTTTACCATTCGCTCTCTCGACCAACACTTCTAATAACGATCTAACCGTCTCAAACGTCACCCTCCCGGTTAAATCCACCACGTATTTCCGGTTACTCGGTACAGACAACGAAGAAGAAACCCGATCCATCCACGTTGGCATCGGTTTAGATCCAACGGTCAGCGTTTTAGATAATCCCGGGTCCTTTGTTTGTCTTCTTGATGCCCTCACTAACGTTTCAACCGCGCCGTTACAGACCGTTACTAGCGTTTGCTTAACCTTGTCTCCGTGTTTCGGATTGGTTAAACCGGCGAATAAATCGTCGAAGACGTTGACGTCGCTCGTCTTGTCGAGATACACCGAAACCGCCGTGCTAACGAAACGCTGAACGCAATCGCCGATCAGCTTTCTACCGTCGTCGGAGAAAACGGCGTCGCGCAATTTCGAATCAGAGAAGACGGAAGCTTCACCGGAGAAGGAGGAAGAAGAGTAGAGCGCGACGACTAAGTTTCTCGCGAAGCTACCGGCGATCGCGGAAGCGAAACCCGTACCGCGTTTCGTGAAAAGCTTATCCATAACCCGATCCGTAAAACCCGACCCGGATTCATCGTTACCGGATCCTCTGAGCAATCCGGCGGTTATTGCTTGTGTGAAGGTGATCAGAGACGAATTGAGCTCATCGGATTTGGCGAGTTTGGAGATCTGCTTGAAGCTGTTTGGGATTTGATCGGAATCGGATCTGAGAAACTCCGCGAGATCCTTGGTGATGACGCTAACCGCTTCGGCGGAATGAGAGGCTGCTTCGATGAGGTTGAAGAGGAGAGAGAAGAGCTTAGAGATTCGCTTCCGTTTCTGGGAAATCGAAGGAGAGTGATAAACCCTAAAGGCACCATAAGCAGTCGCTGCAAGCAGAATCCACTTCTTGTTCTTCAGAGCAAACTTAAAACCTCTTTTGCCCAACGTTAAATCCATATAACTAGTACAGAATCAAAGTAATTGAGACACACTAAATCTTTTTTTTTCTTTTTTTTTTGAAACTGGGGTTGAGACACTAAATCTTGAGACACCCTTTTGTTTGCTGTCGAGAGCTTATAAGTTATAACACCCTTTCTCTCTCATTTTCACTGAAAATCAGTGAAAGCGAAACTATCTTTTTTAAAACAGAGGAGTATAAAGGAAGTAATTGGGTTGGGGGAAATCAAGATTCTCTGAAGAATGAGAAAAAGAAAGAAGAAAAAGAACATTTCTGTGAATTGGATAAGAATTCAAATCATGACGTCAAAACCAATAACGGAATGGTAAAGGGAGAGAGAGAGAGAGTTTGTGTATTATTATTGGGGTGCAGATAACTGATCTAACAAGTAGATACGATGGAGACAAAGGTGTGCAAGTGTGTGTGCCTATACATGCGTGTAATACAAGACGAAATCGACTGGGTTTTACTGGAAGTTTCGAGCATGGGTTGTTATTGTTTGTTGGATGACCGATTATGGAAATCTTTACCACTTTCTTCAGACAACCCAATCCATTGAATACTGTATATACAAGTCTTTTAAAAACCTTTATCAATAAGTGCATGGTCATGTCTCATCGTGTGAATTTAATAATGATAGGAACTCAATAAAAAGGATAGTATATTTTAATAATTTATGTACGAATCATTTAAAAACCTTTATCCATATGTGCATGGTCATGTCTCTTCGTGTGAGTTTTATAATGATAGGAACCGATTAAATGATATATTTTATTTTTCTCATTCAATACAACTTTAATTCGTCACAAAACACCATAACAAATTTAAAAATGATTTTATTTCCCTTATTTTATTAATATACCGTTTATCCTTTTTAGAAGTATCTTTCAAGTTGAAGCTAATGGATAACAATGGCGGTGTGCTTTTAGTACCAATGTCTATAGACGGGATTTTATATGTAAAGGAAGAAGAAATCATACCTATATTAATACTAAATCGCAGCCAGACACGTGGACGGTGTGAGGTGCTAACGCCTTGGAAGAGGCGAGCCGTCGCGTCTCCTTGAAGTCAAGAATCTCATTCACCGTTTGTTAACTAGTGAACACCATTCCACGTGGCTGGCTGCATGTTCTTGGATCATGCGTAAGTACTCGTTTTGTCTCCAAAAGAGTGGGAGTATAATTCACGCTCCACATCAATTTCATTCTTTACAAATTACAAACATAGATGTCCAAATTGCGAAGGCTGATTTGATAATAAAAATGATAAATTCAATCTATATTAGTTTAGTTTGTTTTATTTTCGGTTTAGTTTGATTGTAGTCAACTTAATTTGTGCTTGATTTAGTTTAATTTAGTTTTGTCAGTATAAGTGAGTTCAACCAAGTTGATTTTTAATTTTATCATAGTTCAGTTACAAAAATATATTTTATAAAAAACTAAATCATTGTTTTCATATTTAAACGTAAAACCAAACATACAAATACAAAAAATAGAATATATAATCTAATAATCCTATAGTATTATCTTCAAATCAAATATAAATATCATATGTAATTTTCGATTTTGATGTTATGAGATTCAGATTCTTCTATTTAAGTTTTGTTTATTCTATTCATTTAGAAGTAAAATTTATAAAATTATATTTAATTGTTTAAGTTAATATATTAAATATTTCTGTTCAGTTCGATTTTATCCCTTAAAAATGTTTTTTATTGATTGGATATACATACTGTGTGAGCTTAGATAGAAGGCAGGGCCGGATTTGGACACAGCCGATCGAAACATTCACCTTGGCCCCCAAAATTTTTAGAAAAAACTAACCTAGGTATAAGCCCCTAAACATTGATTTTGGCCCCCAAAATTTTTAGAGTTCTTAAGAAATGTTTCAAACCCCCAAAATCTCAGCTCCGACCCTGATAGAAGGACCTACAAATGTATGAAATTTGAGATTTGCAAAAGTCCCGTGTAACCATGCATATGGAGTGATGGTTCATAAGACATTTGCACTTACAAAATTCGGTTCCAGACATCTATGTGAAGAAAGAACTATCAAAATAGACTTGTTCCGGTGAGAGGTGCTCTCTTTTAGCCTATAACAGATGTTTCCAATGTTCATATTCTTCTTCAGCCAGACTAATCGAAGAGGAAAAGATAATTAAGGCTGACAAACAAAAGAAAAAAGAGGGATTAGCAAGTCTCCAATCAAGAAACAACCAAAACATAGGAAATAGTTTATACATTTTGGAATTTGTGGCTAACTTAATTACAACTTACTGTTTCTTACGAAAAAATCAGGTTTGTTTTGTTTATCATTCACTAATGTCTTTCTCAAACAAGAATTCATTAATTAGTTTTTTTGGCAGGTTTTTCAATGTGCTTCTTATCAAGTTGCTTCTCCATCTGATTCTCAAAGCGTTTCTCAAGTTTCTTCTCTAGATACTTCTCAAGGTGCTTATCAAGTTGCTTCTCCAGCTTCTTATTAAGTTGCTTCTCTAGCGAGTTTTCATGTCATTCTTGGATATGGAGATATGTGTTGATGGTGCTTTGTTCTATCTTATCTATGGTGTATAGGAACCTTTGTCTTGATTTTTGCGGATTTATCTTATTTAGAGTGCTATTTTAAATTCTTTTATCTTTTTATGTAGTAACTTATGTTTGGTTATGTTATGAAAGTTTTATTTCTTTGCAATGAATGTGACCGCTCTAAAACCAAATCATGTTACAGTAAAATTCATTTGTCTTACATTACTAAAAAATACAAGAGCACAGTGGAAACATGACCAAAAGTCATAGCACGCCACTAAAACACTACAATCTCAACCATTTCCTTCATACAACATTAGCCATTTTTTACATATATAATTCCATTATCCTGCCATTACCATACATCCAAGGAGTACCAGAACCATCATTTCTTCATGCTAGCTTGGCTTCTGCCAACAATTGTTCCACCCTATCAAGTAGCTCATTTTCCACTTTCAACTTCCACTCTCTCACCCAAAAAAAATCTATGCTCTTCCCGTCTTTCTCAACTCTTTCTTAAGCCTCTCCATTTTAATTTCAGTGTTTAAACCTTATTTAGCAGAGCCTCATCAATCCATTTGAAATCATGGTTATCATTCACAAGCTGCATTATGAGTTCCAACATACAACATCAACCACTTAGCTTATTAACATCTACCACAACACATACCTGATAAACAAAATCACTTAAGCATTTCATAGCGAACTCATCATCTTTGATGCATCTTGAGCACAACGGAAGTATCGACCCTGAGGGTTGTAATATGATTTCGACACCAGAACGACAATTTAGGTCCCACACCAACACATCTTTGGAAACCCCCCCCCCCCATTATCCTTCCACCTCTGCGAAAAGAATCACTTCCTCCAGTCGGTTCTCCAAATGCATTATTCGAAGCCCTTGACACTCTGATTCCTCTATTCTTCAAACACAGAAAAAATAGTTTTAGGATTCTTAGTTTTCAGTTAGACTGAATTGGCGATTTTATCGGGTTTATTAAGCAATGTAATATCGGTTGATTTATGTCTGCTCAGGTTTTATGGTTGGTCAGGTTTTATATCTGATCGGAATTTCGGTTTCGTATCAGGTATTGAAGATTTCGAATTGGGAATTACTAAAATATGACAAAAACAATATCTGGAGATAAATAAGATTCGAAAAATTTTACCGGGGAGATATAGAATGGGTGATGATATACGATAGTTCTCGTGAGGTATGGATCGACCCAATTTATTTTTCAATAGTTTTTTTCGTTTTAAATATTTTCTTATTACATGATATATTACTTTTTACATTTATATTTTCCTTTCAAGTTTTCTGTATATATTCATAAAATCATTCATTATTAATCCTATTTTTTATTTATTTCCAAATATAAATATTTACATGGTTTCCAGTATTTTATAGTTTTAGAGCTTTAAAACTCCTTTTTTTTATAAATCGTCTCTTTTTTTTTCTTCATGCGCCACCATTACTGAGAGCCATTTTTCGTAGAATTCTCAATCCCCAAACTCTAAACCCTATTTTTTTCTTCCGCCGCAAATTATTCTTCAAAATCCTATTTTATTCAAACCCTATCCATTATCGATCTGGATCTTGTATTACCTGCCTCCTTCTTGATCCTCTCCTAAAGGCCAAGGTGAGGGCCTGGTTTCTCATTTTCATATTTGGTTAATAACTTCTTCCGTGTTTAATATATGATATACAGTATTAAATCTTTCTTGCTAGATCTTGATTGTTGATTGCTGCAACCATATTATAATTACATAAATTATGTTGATATGACCTAAACCAAATTTGTTTGATGTAATGTTAAATTTTATAACTGATGCTCATTGATTGAGAACAAGGAATTTAATATGCATATTTAAAGAGCTAATCTAAAATGATATTTCTTGAGTATGCATGTTTTCGTGGTAGTGTGTACTCTTATATGGATTCCAGTCAAGGGTTAAGGACTAAGGATTAAGTATATGTCATGTGCATAAGGGAGGGGAGGCTTATTTTTTAAGTTTTTGGGTATATTGAAAGTATCTAGCTAGATTTACTCAATCCCCAGATTCAGGTTAGGCTGGCAAGCCTACGGTGCCGTTGAAGATCTTAGGATTTTGGGTTATGGATTTGTTTATGGTTGTACAGTAGGTCGCCAGTGAAGCTGGTTATGCATGGGTGCGACTGTGCAAGGGGTGGTGTTTTCCTTGCTCATTGCGCAAGTGCAAAATGTATTATATTTACTCCTTGTTTAGGTCTAACCTTGCAAAATCATGAATGATGGATTGTGCATGGGCAATTTTTGAGTCTATAAGACTCATCTTGAGTAGTTTAAATCTTTATCCCTCCTTTTGAATGGTTAAAGGGCGGTCTAAATGGCAGTATGCTTATCCAAAAGTGGGAACCGGTGTTACAATTGTAACTCTCATTTAAAATTTATATTATTTATATCTTTTTAAGTAGATAGGGGTATTCTAATCACACATAAGTGATTCGGACTAGTTACATGTTACCATGTGTCGATTTCATGTTTCTGGCGATGTCGAGATGTTAATTCCTCAGTCTAAACTAGAGACGATCAAACTAATTAAAACTAACTAAAACTTTAATATTATTATATTATTACATAATTGGAGACAAGCAAACTAATTAAAACTTCGAATTAAAAACTGCTATCATGGCGTGCTTAGTGCACTAAGAAAAATAATGTTGTCTGAGGTCTCTTCTCACATGACAAACTTTAGAGATCTTTTTATTTATATTTATTTACTTGATAAAATATATACACCTCTATATTCGAAGTAATCAACCAATTAATAAAAAAGAAAAAAAAAATATATATATATATATATATATATATATATATATATATATTTAATCTGTTTGACAACTTATTTATCTTATATATTTCATATTTTAAACTTATATATTATCGTGATTTCATTGTTTGTTGACGATTGCTTTTTTTTTGTCCCTATTTTTGGTTAATATTTTAAATTTTGTTATTAGTTTGTAACTTTAAGTCTGCATATATACTCAAATTAACATAAATGATGAAGATGTTTACACAATCACAAATAAATTTCTACTATTATAGTTTTGTCAATCCGCATATGTATAAAATTGAGACTATTTTGTTGATATACTAATTATATTTGTATAAAATATTTAATAACTTTTAAGGTGATTATTTTGAACTCCTAAATTGCTTAAGAACTGCAATGCACTTTGTTTCACGAGAACTGGAATCCTTTGACTTTGTTTCAAATTTTCTCCTCTTTGAATCTAACATATTTAAATTAAATTTATACTTACGGTCTAGTATTATTCAAAACATATTACTTTCCATATTAAAGGTTGTGCTATGTTTTATTGTTAAATTTATTTTTGAAAATAAAAGGTGAATACAAGCTTTTGGGCTAGATTTAGAACATGAAACTAAAAGATTTTGGATGATCCGGAAACAAAGCATAGAGCATGAGTCATTCATCCACATTCGAGCTTCATATGTGGTGATCGATAATCGATAAACAAATCTTTCGAATGTACAAAAATAATATATTAGCCGTCATACAGAGGTGGGTCCATGCCGATGGAATGAGATTTTTAAATTGATGTTAGTGGAAGTTGAATTCATAAAGATTCTTAGAATTTCCAACTCTTGTGTTATTGGTTGATTGATTCTTAAATTTTCATTAAAATTTAGTGTTATTAGTTTAATGATTTTATAATTCTATACAAAATCCTTTTTTTTTTTTTTTTTTGTCATCTGTTAATATAATTACTATGCTCAAACGAGCTTAAAGTTTGGTTACAACCATGTTTTCATCAAGGCCTTACACAACAAGGTCAATACAATTCCAGACCTTCTATATCAAAAAATTAAGCCATTACACCCCATCACTAACTAGATTCTTCTTTGACCAAAATGCAGTGCTTAAGTCACTAAGTCACAACAGTAACAGAGGACAATTTTTCTTCATTCTCAAAGAAATCCTTAAGCCAAAAAGGGACTCCCGCAGCCACATACGATTGCATATAACCACCTTTAAGGACACTTTGAGCTATGAAAAAGCTCCTCTATTAGTTGATTTCTCTTCAGAAAGTATTCTCCACCCTTCTAACTTTTCTAGTTTCTTCATTACCTCAGAATGTTGAAATTTGAAGTTTGGCCAAGCTCTTGGTCTTGTAATAACTTGGGGTAGAGTCGTATCCTCCAAAGCTACAATGATGCGTTTAAGACGGTGATAGTGGAAACTGTCCAAGGCCCATAGGAGCGTCTGTAGTTTGGCTTCGTCAAGGGAGCCAACATTGAATATTGCCCGTCGACTATGCATTATCACCTTTCCTGCTTCAAATTATTATAATATTTTATTTTCATAGGAGTTTAAATTATATACTTCATATATCCCTTGGATTCTTAAAATCATTATAATACTTTACTTTCATAGATTTTCCTAATATACAAAATTTTCTATAACTCTTTCCAAATTTAACAAATTTCTCAACTCTATAAATCAACAAACTCTATGATGCTTCAGTGGTCCACTTAAACCCATCTTTCTTCAACAACTAAGTCAGTGGACGTGCTATTTTGCCATAACCCTCAACGAACCTCCGATAATACCCGGTTAACCCCAAGAAGCCTCTTAGTGCTGTGACATTCTTAGGTTGTGATCACTGTTTCATGGCTTCCACCTTCTCTGGGTCAGCAGCAACTCCCCTTCTAGTGATCATGTGACCCAAGTAAGCCACCCGAGATTGCCCAAAAGCACATTTCTTCTCGTTTGCAAAGAAGCTGTGTTCTCGTAGCACCTGTAGCACAAGTTTCAGATGCTCATGGTGCTCCTTCTCACTGCGGCTGTACACCAGTATTTCATCGAAGAATACAAGAACAAATCTCCTCAAGTAAGGCTTGAAAATGTCATTCATCACCGACTGGAAGGTTGCCGGAGCATTGGTGAGCCCAAAAGGCATCACCAAAAACTCATAGTGCCCTTCGTGAGTCTTGAATGCAGTTTTTCCCACGTCTTCTTCTTTCACACGTATCTGGTGGTATCCCGACTTAAGATCGAGTTTAGAGAAATCTGCAGCTCCCACGAGTTCATCGAGCAGTTCTTCTATCACTGGAATTGGATAACGGTCAGGTATGGTACTCTTATTCACAGCCCGATAATCAACACAGAACCTGAACCCACCATCCTTCTTCTTCACCAGCAGGACATGACTAGAAAAGGGACTGATACTCGGCCTTATGATTCCAGCCTGAAGCATTTCTTGCACTAGTTTCTCTATCTCGTTCTTCTGCAGGTGGGAGTAACGATATGGCCTCATATTGATAGGTGAAGTACCTTCCTGCAACGTGATTGTGTGCTCTCTTGACCTCTTGGGAGGTAACCCTTGAGACATGTGGAACACACTGTTGAACCTGGACAAGAGTTTCTTGATCTCTTCACTAGGTTCCCTTTTCTTCTCTTGATCGCTGTTATTGTCAAAGAGGGCCTGCAATTCTAGAAGCAACACAGTATCCTCCTTATTGCAAAGCTTCTCCATAGAACTCAGTGACACTTGAGCTCTTAGCAAGAAGGATCCCCCGTAAGAGTAACCCATTTATTATCAACCTGGAACTTCAAGATATGCAGCCCCCAATTAATCCTCATCTCACCCAACTTTTCCAGCCACGTATAACCAAGGACCACATCAATATTACCCAACTCGAACAATAAGTATTCTTCTTTCACTTCCACACCTTGAATGTTCAAGCGAGGGCTCTCACATTTTCCACTTCCGTTAATCACCTGTCCATCACCAATTGTCACACCAAACCCTGCAGTAGGTACCACGGGTATCCCTAGTTGTTTCACCACACGGTCAGTTATGAAATTGCTAGAAGCTGTTGAGAAATCAGCACCACCACAGCCATCCCTTCTAAATGGCCTATCAACTTCAAGTTCTTCTTAGTTGTAATCCCTACCATTTACTGCAAGGACAACACATGAAGTTCCTGGTTCTGTGGTTCAGTGTCGTCTCCCGAGTCCTTATCCACTCCTTCATCAGACTCCGACTCCTCCTCAACTTCCATACATTTGAACCTCTGGAATGCTTTACAGCGGTGCCCTGTGAAGTACCTCTCCCCACAATGCCTACACGGGTTCTCTATAGCCTTCTTTTGCTCTCCTTGTTTGTTGTCTCGCTGTGAGTCAAAGGACTTCCTAGGTGTGGAGTAATCATTGTTCTTAGACCCACTCGAACCATAGTTCTTTTGGTTTGAGTTGACTGCTGGGGCTGAATTTGTTCGCTGGAAAGACCTCGAATGATAAGAGTTTTTATCATTCTCTTGCTCCTCAATGATTTTAGCCATATCTACTATCTCATTCATTCCCACCGGCCTGAGTCTCACCACCTGCTCCCTAAGGCTTCTTCTCATGCCATGGAGGAAGATCTCCTCCAGTACATCATTCGGAACATGTGGGACCTCGGCTGAAAGCTCCTCAAACGCTTCCCTATACTATGAAATCGACCCCGTCTGTTTCAAACGTAACATCTGACTGATTACCGTTCCTCCCCTAGATGGTTTGAAACGTTTCCTCAGCTTATGTTTGAAATCTCTCCAATCTAACAGCTCCTCCTTATCTTGAATCATCCTCAACCACGGAACTGTACAACCAGTCATACAAGCCATCGCCAAGGACAACTTCTCATCCTCCGATGTTTGATTGACTGAGAAGCATTTCTCCACCCTAAAGATCCAGTCGTCTAGGTTTTTCCCTTCAAAGTCGGGTAAATCCAACTTTTTGGGAGGTGTCTCACTCTTCGCCTGAATGGTATAGCCCGAGGAATCCCCCTAGGTTGGTGACGTAAAACTCTCCTTAGGCCTCGCAATTCCCTTACCCTCCAGCGCTGGTAAGATCCCCTTCTCCGATCGGATCGGTGACAATCGCATACTCTGGCTAGATCCTCCGTCTTCAGAACTTCGCCTCTCATCGGTCATCACCGCCTTAGAACCCAGATTCACCGGTCTAATGGTGGTTTCCGGTTGCATCTGAGGTTGAAGCTGCTGCAACAACGTCATAAGCTGATTCTGTCGCTCATTTGCCTTCTTCTCGAGCTCTAGGAATCGTTGGTTCGTTACTTCGGACGCTTGCTTCAGCTCATCAATGGAGTCTGACACAACGATCATCTGACCTTCGATCACCGAGATTCGTTCCGCGTTGGCGGCGTTGGAATCGGTTTTTGGAGGCAACTTTCGGCTCTGATACCAATGATAAGCACGTTGCCTACCGTGTAACAGAATAAAGAGAGAGAGAGAGAGAGAGAGAGAGAGAGAGAGAGAGAGAGAGAGAGAGAGAGAGAGAGAGAGAGAGAGAAGAATATGAGAGAGAACAATATGCGAGAGAGTAAGAAGATAAGATAACTTGATTAATTATTGGATAAAACGTCATTAAGGGAATCATTCCCCTTTAAGTAGCCGTACAAACATACTGAACGACATCGCATTATTAAAAGACTGTAACTCACGATACTCTACTAAACCCTCCTTCTCCAAGAGAGTCTCTTCCACACTCCCTGTATACTGCTCTTAGCCACTTCCTTTAACCAATCTCTTAGACCTGCTCCTTCTCTATGTGAATGCCAAAGGCACAGCCAACTTATCAGGCCTCTCTCTTTCTGGTGGTATGCGAATCTGTTGCTCAAGCTACAGTTCAATTTCGAGATGGTATCGTTTAGGGTCTCGGTTTCTCTAGCGACTACGCCGGCACTCTGATGCTCCTCTCCGTCTTTGAAAGTGACTCCTCTTCCAACACCTAGGTCACCTTTACGGAGCGGTACCCAAAACGTCGCTTCTTGCCATCTCGATCCAAGGTAATATGGGTATACTTCGCTTGTGCTGGAAGTCCTGGGAATTCAGACTTCACTGTGGAGATGTCTCTCCATATGGTCAAGCTAGGCGGTCTGCTATGGAGTGATGCTTTAGTTAGCTCCTCATCCCCCCCCCCTTTGGTATTGATTGGCGTTGCTTGTTAGTCTGGATCTTATTGTAGGTTTAATCGAGTTTGGCTATGGAGGTTCTGTGATTTCTTGGAGCTAGTGGTAACACTTTGTAGCTGGAGGAGGGAGTAAGAACCGGGAGGTGGTGATGCTGCACCCTTACCCTTAACCGCCTTAGAGGACGACTGTGGTTGGGTGAGTTGAGCGCTATTAAGCACCTGTGGTTTCTGTTGTCCTGTCTTTGTCGGAATTAGGTGCAGATCTTGCCCAGCCCGGACTCTGAGGGCGGTCCTTGAGCGGGCCTGTCTCTGCTTCTCTTAGGAAGGTAATTTTACAGGCAACCGATTAAAACCATTTCTCGCTAGCGTTGTTTTGCCATCAGATTTGGTCATCGTGTCTCTCCATTCTTGCCACAGCATATCGACCTTTCATCCGACTCTTCAAGTTTGTATCGATCTCTGCTATCATGTTCACTCCCAAGCAGAACGGTTTCAGTGTCGGTTGTCATTTGATTACATGTTTTTAAAACTTTTTGCCGTGTAATCAAGCATAGAGGTCGAACAGCTTGTATAACAACAACTTGTAACCTCAAACTTTCATTTCCGTAATGATATTTACCATTTAGCAAACAAAACAAGCTTAATAGCTAGTAAGACATTTTCTCAAAGCCTTTTTAATGAAATATTTATTTTCTGTTTCTAACTTTCGACTTAGTGTTTTCAACGTGGTCGCAAGAATCTTTGACATGATCTTGTAGATATTGTGTTACAGCACACAACTGGGAGATAATCTTTCATATCTTGCGCATCCACTTTCTTGGAGACCCAATCTAAAAGCGTTACATTAAACCCTATAAGGCATACGCATAAATCTTATTTTAACTACATACAGCATAAATCCATTATAAAAGTATGATTGCATGGCTGTGACAAAGTCTGCAACGGGCCAAGTAGTAACAAATGTCATGTTTTGTTTCTTTTTGGTTTCCTTGTTTGGTGAGTGTGTTTTCGTAATCTCTGACATTTTCTGTTGAATATCTAAGTCATTAATGCAATTAAAAAACTTGGATTCTCTTAATCTTCTCTTCCACATGACTCAACTTCACGTTTGTGTGATGCTTTCATATCTTCACAAAGAAAAAGAAGTTGTGAAAATGGGAGCCCCGAAGCATAAGTGGACAGACGAGGAAGAAGAAGCTCTTCTGGCTGGAGTACTCAAACATGGAACTGGAAAATGGCGTTTCATACTCGCAGACTCCGAGTATTCCGCAGTTTTGCACTCTCGCTCAAATGTGGATCTCAAGGTAAATAACAAAAACAAGAATGTTAAAGAGATTTGATAGGGCTATTAGAAACTTACATTTTTTTGGTTGAAACAGGATAAATGGAGAAACATAAGTGTAGCAGCTACATGTGGATCTAGGAAGAAGGCTAAGCATGATGATGATAGCACTAAAGCTCTTACCATTTTGGCTCTGACTAATGGTGATGATGGAGGACAACAGACTGTTCCAGCATCAGCTCCTCTTGCACTTTCTTGTGAACCACCACAAGATTTTTATACAAGGTTTTGACTTCTTGTATGAGATATCTTATCAATGCTGTGAATGTTTACATATTGGGAAGAGTATGAAGCTTAGAGGCTTACTTTACTTCAGTCAAAGTTACTTGAGGATCCTTCTCAGCTCAAATATGTTTTCTTGTAGTGTGGATAACCTGATCTTGGAGGCTATAACTAACTTCGAGGGACCGTTGGGTCCTGACAGAAAGTCAATCTTGCTGTATGTAGAGGTACTCTTAAGCATTCTTTCTCTGTTTATTCCTTGAGTCATCTATTTGAGCATCAAGGACTTAGTGTAGCTGTAATTTTTTTCAGGCGAATGCCAATATGCAACTGGATATGGAACCGCTTGTGACTGCAAGACTTGAGCAGTTGATCAATGTTGAAACAATAGTTAAGGTAAGAAGAGACACTTTGATTAAGACACTGTGCTTATAATATAAACTTTTCTCATGCCTCAGTTAACAATTGTTTTTGTGTGTTTGTTCTCGTCTCTCAGATCGAGCACAGATACAGTATTTCTCCGGGCTATGCAGTTGCAAAAGCAATTGCAGAAGCAGAGTTGGCACTAGCAGAAGCTGAAGCAGCGGCAAGAGAAGCAGAATACGCAGAAGCCAAGGCTGAAGCTGCCAGTATTTTTGCAAAAGCTGCAATGAAAGCTTTGAAAGAATACAATGCAACTCGGTAAGAGATATTGTGATGTTGTTCTGTGCAGATAGGGAAGACTGGTCATGTCTGAACCTTGCATCTAAAAAATTGCAGCTTAATGTTAAAACCTTCTCCCATTGTTCTGTTTCTCTGTTGTTGTGGTAACTTTACCTTCATGTTTCTCGTGACCGTTTAGAAACTGGTTTGAAGAGAAACAAATAAAGCCTTTGAACCATTTTTGTGTTTTGTGTTTCCAAAATTGCAAATGCTTTAGAATAGAATACAATCCACATCTAAATATACAGAGACAAGACTGGACCAGCAGCAGAGACAAGAAACAGAGACAAACTCTTGTTTTACACAAAAGAATCATCTTCAACCATAATCATTGTCAAGGAGGCACACAAAACAAGAAGACTAAGAAGAGCAAGAAGAGAGGATGTGTTTCTTGGTGAAGTTTAGTTCTTCGATTTTGAATGCTTAACCAGCCAATCAATGACCTGATCAATGTTGGTAGAGTTCTTGCAAGATATCATGAAACAGCAAACTTCTCTATCTGTAAGCGACTGAAGCTCCCTGCAATCACAATGGAATATAAGAGCATGATCAGATCGAGTAATAGGGAGACAAACTTGTGTGATATAGTTGAAGAAGCATACATTTCGTGGGTTAAGTCTTCTTTAGACAGAGCTCCAGGTTTGTCGATCTTGTTCCCAAGAACCAGAAGAGGGATACCGTTAAGGGAAGACTTGCTCAACAAATCATGGAGTTCACTTTTGGAGACACTTAGGTTGTCAGGATCTGCAGCATCAACTACATACCTGCAGGATAAAAGGACTCTTAACAAGAAGAAGAAAACTGAAAGAGAATAGAGACTTGAGGCTAAGATACTTACACAATGGCGGAAACAGCACGGCAGTAACGTTCCCACATGCTGCGGAACCGCGGTTGACCACCAAGATCCCATAGCTTGATAGTAACATTCCCTTTTGTCACTTTCCTCATGTTAAAACCCACCTGAACAAAAACAAAATAGATAATGATGGCATTCCGGTATTGATGTCTTTTAAAAATAAAAATTGTATAAGCAACGCCTTACCGTAGGAATCATGTCTTCACTATATCCACCAGTCTAAACAAGAAGAAAAGACATCAGATACCCAATCAAAAGTGAATGTAACAAGTGAAATGGGTTCGTGAGGAGGAAGAAGCATAGACTTACTGCAACAACATTGACAAGAGATGTCTTTCCAGCATTTTGAAGCCCTATCAAAGAAAGTTCCATTTCTTGCTTGAAGAAGAGGCTGCATTATCGAAACAAACAAGTGAATCTGAATGAAATTACGGCGATGGTTCATCCTTCTAACAAACCCTTCATGCTATCTTTCATGTCCTAAAACCAAATCGATCATCTAGATTCTCTCTCAAGCATTGTTATAAACTGGAGTCCTAGATTCTCGTTGATTGTCACCACAGAAAGAAGAAACGAATAGCCTAAAGCCCTAAACTTGGCAATCAAAATCGAAAAAGTTGAATTCAAGCTATTGAATTCAAGTAAAAGCAAATAGAAACTCAATCAATAATCATGAAGACGAAGACGAAGATGAGATTATCTCTCACCTACGAAGCCAATTGAGAAAAGCTTCCCACAAACCCATTGTTTTGATTCACTCTCCCTCAAAGAGATTAGATTCGGAACAGATGTAAGATCCGCCTGCGAAAATTCCTCTTTTTGAGGGGTCAAAAGAGAAGCTTCTTCTTCTTCTTCTTCTCCCTCCTCCTTCGTCGCGTACTAATGATTGATGATGTCTCCAGAGAAAGAGAGAGACGGCCAACTAAAAAGAGTCAAAGCCACTAAATCCACACCGTTTAAATTTTTAATTATGGTCCTTGTAATCAACGGTCTCGATCTTCTAAGCGTTTCATTAATCGTCTCTTTGGTCGGTAGACCGAACATTGTGGGGGTAGCTATTTTTTCTATAATTTAATTTTTGATTGACCAATCAGAGTTTAGATACGGTGACAGATACACCAAAAGCTGGGGCAAAGAATATATAAACCACTCCTGGTCCTGGTAAAGATGCGCGTGAAGACCACGTACGTCCCAGTATTTCTGGCCGGTGCCGCCAAAGGAACTTGCGGTGCCCACTTAAGATCGGGGAGGGGGGGGGGGAGGTGTCGTTTTGCCAAAATCTATGAGTTCTTTATCATGGGCTTTAATTGACCCATAGTAATGGGCCAAGATAATATTTTATCAATGATGATAATTTACTTTTAATCTAAATTTTATAGTTTTTTTCAAATTATTAACACACTAGGATAAGACCCGCGTCTTGCGCGTTATGAAGCTATTATTTTTATTATGTTTTGAAAAATGAAACAATAGTTCGGTTTCATTCGGATTATAGGTGCTCAATCCGGATATCGGGTTTCGGTTCGGCTCAATTTTTTGTCCGATCTTTTGGTATTTCGATCATTAAAATATAACTACTATTCTAAATCTATATGTACTACAGTTTGATTTGGTTTATATACCATCGGTTTTCAGTTTATTCAATTTTATACCAAAAAACATAATTATTTAGTTTGAGATCATATTATATATTATACAAATATATAATATGATCATATTTAGAGTCATATTGCCACAGGGTCATT
>CAKOAT010708486.1:74763-92724 GCA_932364175.1 Eruca vesicaria subsp. sativa | reverse complement strand
CAACTCATGTAACAAATAGATATTCATGTGTCGTTATAAATATATACATATTTACATGTTTCAGTTTAATTGGTTATAAATCAACCATATCCAAATCCTATGGTTTTTATAAAATCACATCCATTCGGTTTGTAAGGTATATACCAAAACTAACCATATTATCGATTGTTAATATCTTTTAAAAATATAAAATTAAAAAGAACTAAGATATTTAAATCATTGATAACAAAATTTTCAATGTGAAAAATTTAATAAGTTTATAATTTATAAATGTTCTTGAAAATTTATTGAAAATTTTGAAATTAAAATATTTATATAATCTTATATGCTATATAGTTTAATCTGTATATATATTTGTTTTATTATTGAATGATACTTTTACTTATATGGTTTTAAAATCATGTATATCTTTTTATAATAAAAATGTTAAACTATTGATCATTAATTCTTAACATAATAATTTTAATATTTTAGTTATTTATTCTCGTTTTTAAAAATTCAAAATATAACTTATACGAAAGAATCGAAAGTTTAACATAAATTCCCAAGTTAACATATTAAGTTTTACATTTTACATATACACTTGCCTTTACCATTAAGTATGTACTTGGTCACAAAGTAATTTCCATTTTACATATACACTTCCATAAATTAAAAGGAATGAAGTTATTATAGTTAATATATGCAAATCGTTATCAAATCGTATATTTCCTTTTCTTCCATTACATGCGTGCGATATATATAAATATATAAACTATGTTACATGCGTTATATGCATCTCTAATTATTTTTCCCTAGCAAATTTCAATTGAACCTAAAGCTACCACGTCAGTTTAATTGGTATGCTAATTGATTGACAACTAAGCAAGGTTACTTTTTAATTAATACAAACTTGAGGTTACATCTTTTCAAATGTTTCTCAATTAATATATAGGGGATGTTACTTTTCAATTAAAAATATAATATGTTTCCAGGTATTCTTTATTTCAAAATATAAGTGAATTTCACATTATAGGCCTTTGTTAGTAGCAAATCAGTTTGAGAATATTATAAGTTTGGTTTCAAATAATTGGGTTTCAGTTTTGTTTGTTTTATGAAATACTAGTGGTATTCTATCGCTACGCGCCGGTTTCATATATTTTATTTTTAATAAATTTTAAATTAATTTGATGGTTTTAGTAAATAAAATATCTTCAAATATATGATGATGAAAATATGTTGAAAGAGAATGATAATTTTCCAATTCATTTGATAGTGGTTAGCGATAATGTATGGTGTATTACTTTATTTTGAAGGTACGTCAAAATAGAAATAACATAAGTGGTTTTCACCGATTGATTTTAATAAAATAAAACAAATAGCTGATAATCGTAATAAATTTAATGTAGTTGTAAACATGAAATAAAGCTGATGTTTGAAAAAGAAAAATGTAGGGCAAGGCAATTAAACCGAACCCCAAAATTTAAATCGAATCCGATAAAAATGAATTTGAACCGGTCCAAACTATATAAATATTTAGTGCATCTTTTTCTACTATTTCAGGTTATGGATTTTATCGGAACCAATCCTAAATGAATATCTAAAACAATAATTAATTACATGAATAACTGACTCACATATTTAATTTAATATATATTTTTGGTATTTGGTTAATATTGATGTTTTTATTTTTTGGCAATTGCATTTAGAATTCGTTTATGACCAGTGAGATAAAAGGGAGGAGACGGTCAGAACCGGGAACTCATCCAATATGTTGATCAACTCAACCATGATCAGTTCATAACCGGGAACTCATCCAATATGTTGATCAAGCAGACGTTCTTCTAAGGGATCCGATAAGGAGCAAGCACCTGCTAAGCGGACTTAATGTATTAAATTGTAATCAACATCGTACTTATTTATAATTCCTTACCAAATGCATTGTGTGACTGTTTGAATGTATATAAAACAACTAAGGTTTAGACGTTAGTCTTTGTTATTTGCTTGATCATCAAGGAATCAGAGGTTTTGTTTTCGTAGTAATATACCGCGTTGTTCCTAATCGTTTTGTAAGACGTTATATCAAATTTCTCAGCTAAGTAAAAGTTTTAAACAAATTTTCATTGGAGCTTCTTGTCTTTGGACGTGAAATAACTAATAGACGATAAGCTTCTATAAATAGTTTTTAATTAATCATTTTTAAAATAAGTTTGCGCCCAAAAGTTTTCTGGGTGACCTAGCCAAGAAAATAGAAAGCAACAAAAAGAAGACCAAAATAAATCATAGAAGGGAGTTTCGTAAAAGAATTATTTAAGCTAAGAAAAGTAACAGGAGTCGAGCTTGGACATTCCCAAAGCTGGGAAGCTAACCACTACGTGGTTTTTTACAACGTCAACATCCTCCGGAATTTTCGTGCACCGACAGCTGTGACTCCACTCGATACAGGTTCTACAACGCTGCAACTACTCGCCCATGTAGCTTCCTCTGTAACGCTACAAGCAAACATACCAGTGTGGTTTTCAAGGACAACGTTGGTAACATTACTGGAGGGCATAGACAAGTAAAAGACTTAAGTCCTAGACAATACAAAAGGCTGAAGACCTTAGAACAATAACTTGTAAATATGTTTACCATTTGCTTAAAATTACGTTTCCAGAAAAGTTTGAGAGTGGAGGACGTGGGTTTCTGTCGAAGATCCTTGATATTGTGAAGGGCTGATGCTTTGAAAAAAAGTTGAATGGAAAAAGCTTTGACTGGAAAGTGAGGGTGCTGCCAACCAAATCATTTAAGCGCTGTGGCCGGAGTCTCTGATCTGGTTCATCCACACCTGGGTCCTGTACAGAAATGTAGGCTTGGTTATTCTACAAACATTAACTTGCGTAGAAAAATCTCAAAGTTGAGCATCAAAAACTTGGAGAAAGATGTGGTTCTAGAGTTTGAGTCATAAAAGGGAAAATTATTGAATTAATACATAACTATTTTCACTTTTATGTACTATTTGCAATGAAATACGTTGAAGACAACATAATTATGGAAATAAATATCAAGTAAATGTTAACCATGAACTTAAGTAATAAATGTATTTGTTACCATAATTTAGGAAACCTCTGAAGCTCCGCATTTTTGAGCGTGGTAATCTCACCATCAAATGCTACGAACCCAGCAGATTCTCCATCTGACACAGAGAAACCTGCACAAGTCATACCGTCAGAAATCGTTCAGTGGTTGTTACTTTACAAACGCAACTAATATGTAAGAGACCTAAATAACGCCAGTCTATGCATGATCACCTGAGAACACCAACAGCGCGTCGTCATTATAGCAGGCTGAACATGTAAGTATGAGAATCAGCTCTGAAGCTTTCTATAAAATTTTGAGAAGGAGGCGTAACACCACTCATTAGTGATATCAGTATTATCAACTTCATCGGCACAGAGGAACTCCGCTGGTCAAACATATTAGAGAACATTTTAGTTAACAGACAGGAATCACAAAAGACAAAGAGTGTTAAAATAGCACTTGCAGGTCAAAAATAAATAGCATCGGTGCTTACATTCTCATCGATGACCAACATGTCAATACTGATCGTTTCCCCGCCTTTGTTGATCTTTCTGGCTTCCCATAACCTAAGCAGACAGACCTCTGCAGTGTTAGAGCATCGGCCGGCTATCAGATTGCCAAAGAGAGTGTAAGAAGACCGCATTGGAATCGATTGCTGAGAGAAAGTAGATTGATGATATTGTTTGAGTTGAAATAAACATGGCAGAAAGGTCCGACATTTTTAGCAGAGGCTTCAGCCGGTTTCGCTGGAAGACAAAGCGGTAGTTTGAATACTTCAAGTGGGCGGAGTGGAGTAATCACTGAAAGCTCGTAGTAATAATCGGAGATTTATGGATGGTGATACGTTACAAAGAGCTGGCGCTCACAGCTTTGGTGAAATCGCATCATCTTTGTCGCAGTGGAAGAGGAAGAAGGGTGGCTAAATCCTAACGGGTCTTTGACATGACTCAATGTATAGGCCAACTTTATGTATTGTAAGAAAAGCCTATATCAGTTTAGGTAAGCATAGTGGAGCAAAGTTTAGGAAAGCATAGTGGAACAAAGGATATGTATGGGCCAACTCCATAATTATAAAAGAACTGCAGATGATGTTAGAGAATAAACAGAAGTGTTGGCCAAAATTTGCACGAAAACTTTGTGAGGCGCCACGTGTCGCCAAACCCCCCCCCCCCCCCATGCTCCATGGTTACGTGATAGCAGGAAAAGAAATATAACTTATTATTATAGAAGATAGATAGATAGATTGAAACTAAATAATAATTGGGGGTGTATTCATTGTAAATTTTAAAAGTGATTTGATTTTATTAAGCTTTTAAATGATTTTATGTGAACGAGAATTTAATATGATTTTAGTTAGATCCTGCTAAAATTACATCAAAAACTATGAAATTTAGATTTATTTTTTATTTTAAGTAAGAAACTTCACGAAAAGTAAAAAAATAAAAATTCTTAAATGACTAGAGAATTCTGAATTAACATTAGCCTTTCCTTGTTTCTTTCATTAATTCTTTGGGTTACTACATTACATTCAGTTGAGTGGGGGTCATATAAAACCCGACCCGAATCCTGTAAGGGCTTTTATCTATTGCTTAATTGCGCCAGTAGATTTAGGGCACCCGCTATAAACCCTTTTTCGCCGGAGAGTCAAGTTGGCCGTAACTCGGAGATATAGAGAATAAGAATAGAAATTTTGACGGCGGAGAGTGTGTAAGAATGGCTGATGGGGAGAAAAGGGGAGGAGATAGCAGCAGCGAAGAGGAAGATCCCAAGTGGAAAGCCGCCATCAATTCAATAGTCACCACCACAGCTTACGCCACGAAGCTCGCAGCTACTCAGCAATCTGAAGATGGGGACTTTCGAATCAAACCTAAAAAGCTAACACATGCCCAAATCAAGGTTAGCCATTCTAAATACATTCAAGAGGGTATGTGTGTTGATGGCAATTACACACTGTTATATCCATTAGTTGAAGTGTTTCAATGGTTAATGTTAATAATCTTCTCAAAGTAGAGAATGTGACAACAGCTTCATGTCTATTGGATCATAACTGCAATTAACTTGTTTAATCATAACTGCAAGAACTTGTGGTGTTTGCTACTTTGTCTATCAGTGTCTTTGTTAGGTTAACGCTTCACTTTTGCTGATTAAGATTAGCTTGAAAACAGGTGAAGAAGCTATTGAATGAAATGGTGGAGAATACTTTAGACTTTGTTAAAGATCCTGTCACTGTTCCAGAAGATGAACATGAACCTGAGAATGACTGTGGAGTTCGGCTATTTAAGAGGTGTTCAACTGGCATCATCTTTGATCATGTTGGTTAGTCATCACCCTGCCCTCTCCAAGATTATATATATATCTGAATCTTGATTATTATTGCTTATCAGTCAAGACACTTATTGTCCTGTTAAACAGATGAGCTTCAAGGACCTAAGAAGAGGCCTAAATTACGCCCTGATAGAGGAGCTGAAGGAAGCTCTAAAGAGGTCGTGCTTCAAGCATTGTCCTGTTTTTATAGCGGAACATGAATCTGTGAAAGCTTATGTCATTGTTTTTTTAACTGCAGTTTAAGAAACGAATAAAATCCATAGCTGTTGACGGGTCGGATGTATTGTCTGCTGCGATGGAAGCAGCCAAGAAAGCCTCAGCTAGGCTTGAGGGGAAAGAAGCGGCTGCCAAAGCTAAAGCCAAGAAAGAAGAAGAGAGAGTCGCTGAACTCAAGAAAGTAAGAGGAGAAAAATGGCTACCTTCCGTTGCACGGGCATTGCAGGTAAACTATAGATGCTTCTCACTTCTCAACGTGTTAGTACTGTTGTTATACATGAACTTGACAAATCTCTCCGCATATTTGCAGCTAAACAAAAATTCCACATCGAGATCCCCAAAATCGTAAAGATCCATCCATTCACCCAACTTTTATATCTAGTTTACTTGAAGAAGAAACTAGAGAGAGAGAGAGAGAGAGATCATTTGTTCTTGATGTAGTGAGGGTGATGTTTTTAAAGAGATTTTTGCGTCGTCTTGGTCCAAAAGAAATATTATAATCCATTAGAAATCTCCTCAACTGCGTATGCACTTTTCTAAGCTACTTGCTTTGATGATGAAGAGAAAGCAATTCCACCTCCCTTCTTTTTTTTTTTTTTTTAACACAGCAATTCCACCTTCCTAATCGGTCTTTTTCCAAGACTTTTCTCAGGGACACAATCAAATACCAAGCTTTTCTAAATCGACTATCATAACTAGTCAACTAGGATAAGATCCGCGTCTTGCGCGGGATGAAGCTATTATTTTTATTATGTTTTGAAAAATGAAATAATAGTTCGGTTTCATTCGGATTACAGGTGTTCAATCCGGATATCGGATTTCGGTTCGGCTCGATTTTTTGGTATTTCGATTATTAAAATATAACTATTACTCTAAATTTATATGTACTTCAGTTTGATTTGGTTTATATACCATTGGTTTTCAGTTTATTCAATTTTATACCAAAAAACATAATTATTTAATTTGAGATTATATTATATATTATACAAATATATAATATGATCATATTTAGAGTCATATTGTCACATAGTCATTTATTAAAAAAAAATTATATATTTGAATAAAATAATAAAAAAACAAAAAAGACTTCTATCATCTAATAAAATGATCAAATCTAGAATTAATATCAAAACACTAAATTTTGAAAATAAAAATAAAAAAACAAAACATAAGCATGAAAGAAACGTTTTTATATTCTTCCATTTTTAGTGTTCATCAAACGAATATATCTTCGATTGAACACAACTCTGTTTGTATAAAGATTAAAAAAGTTGTAAAGAATTTCAACTAATTGTTGTCCAACAAATTTATAATCTTTACTTCAATTTAGTTACTGTTAAAAAAACAAATGATCAAAATAAGAAGTCTCAGTTGTAATAAATTGTTAGCTATTTACAAATTATAATTATAGTTCAACTCATGTAACAAATAGATATTCATGCGTCGTTATAAATATATACATATTTACATGTTTCAGTTTAATCGGTTATAAATCAAACCATATCCAAATCCTATGGTTTTTATAAAATCACATTCATTCGGTTTGTATGGTATATACCAAAAATAACCATATTATCGATTGTTAATATCTTTTAAAAATAAAAAAATTTAAAAAGAACTAAGACATTTAAATCATTGATAAGAAAAATTTTCAAAGTGAAAAATTTAATAATTTAATTATTTATAAATGTTCTTGAAAATTTATTGAAAATTTTGAAATTAAAATATTTATGTAATCTTATATGGTATATACAGTAAAATATCTATAAATTAATAATGTTAGGACTTTGAAATTTTATTAATTTATAGAGATATTAATTTATAAAAGTTTCTTAATTTAGATTTTTTATTTTTTTTCCATTTTTATTTATAAAATAAAAAATATATGATTTTAGCATATGTACATTATTTAAATTTTAGAAATTTGTATATTTTTCTGTTTCATAAAACTGTTACATGGTTTTTGATATAATTTAACTAAATATTATCAAAATAAATTGAAATAAAAAAATAAAAGTATTATCAAAATATATTGAAATGTTTAAGAAAATAAAAGTATTTTTATAGTAAATATAAAACTAACAATATAATGTTAGATTGTAATTATATAAAATTATATATAGCTAGATTATTAATTCATGATTTTAGTGGGACCATATATTTACATGACAGTTTAAAAAATATTATTATCTTATTATTTTATCGATTTGTGTCATATTTTATACTGGCCCAAATTGGGACCGGGAAAATTAATTAATTTATAGAGATTATTAATTTATCAAGTATTAATTTATAGAGGTTCTACTGTAGTTTAATCTGTATATATATTTGTTTTATTATTGAATGATACTTTTTACTTATATGGTTTTAAAATCATGTATCCCTTTTTATAATAAAAATGTTAAACTATTGATCATTAATTTTTAACATAATAATTTTAATAGTTTAGTTATTTATTCTCGTTTTTTTTAATTCAAAATATAACCTATACGAAAAAATCTAAAGTTTAATTTTATAGCTAATTTGATTGTTTAATTTATTTTAATAATATAAAATTAAAGAAAAATGATGGAGGATATATAAACTGTTATCAAATATTTATTATTAGAATCATTAAGTGTCATATATATATATATTAGTCATTTATGGTAATTCCGTAGGTTTTATTTNAATATAACCTATACGAAAAAATCTAAAGTTTAATTTTATAGCTAATTTGATTGTTTAATTTATTTTAATAATATAAAATTAAAGAAAAATGATGGAGGATATATAAACTGTTATCAAATATTTATTATTAGAATCATTAAGTGTCATATATATATATATTAGTCATTTATGGTAATTCCGTAGGTTTTATTTATGGAAAGAAAATAAAATAGTAATTATATCTATGGGAATAATCATAAATGCTTCTATCATAAATATCATATCATATCATCATATCATATAATTTGACCAACGAATGTATCTAGCGACATATAAAAATCGAATGTGGACCTACTTATTTTTCAATTGAATGTAATTGACTACCTAATTGAGTGACAAATAAGCATGGAGTCTTTTTTGATTATTACAAAATTGAGGTTACAATTTTTTAAATGTTTCTCTTTTAATATATAAGGGATTATAAATTTAACATGATGGATATCTATAATAACTATGGATTCGTTAAACTAATCAGTGTCAATCTTGAGTTATTAATGCATGTAGATATTGAAACTTTTCGTATTTCTAAATAACCATAATCTAGATGATAACTCGCGTAGGGTGAGGTTTTTAAAAATATATTATATTTAAATATATATTTTGTTATCAATAACTTTTTTACATTTTATTATGGATGGGTATTTGGGTACGATTTGATTCGGTTAGATTCTGTTTGGTTTAGATCTTTGCAGTTTGGTTCGAATCTTCGTAAGTTCAGATTGGGTTTAGGTTCGGATAACCCATTTAATTTTTTTTAAAGACTAAAATTCATATATACTTTAAATTTTTCAAAATTTAAAAGTAAAAATAATATATAACATATAAATTTGAAAAATGAATGCCAAAATACTTCTTAACATAAAATTGGTTTATCTTAAATATTTGGACAAAAATCAATTAATGTTTAAAATATTTTGGTTATTTGGAGTATTGTTTAGCTATTTTAAAAATGTACATTTAACTATTTTATATATATCTAAGTATTTTGGAAAATTTTAATAAATCTCATGTATTTTGTATATTCTTAGATGTTAAATTTAAAAATAATTAATATATTTAAGTATATAAATCTGGTTCGAGTACACTCGGATACCAGAGATATTTCGATTCAGTTTTGGTTCTCTCTAGATACCAAAATTTTTGAATATGTTTGGATATCTAACCAATTTTGGTCAAAAATTTACACTACTTTTTGGATTAGATTTAATTCAATTTTCGGGATTCGATTTTTTTTTGCCTAACCATATATTTTTTATTGTAACAAAAATTTAAACGAAAGGGATAATGGTTCATATTGATTTTGGATATGCAATAATTTTTAAACAAAACATACTCTATTATGCACGATTCATTTAGTTAATCATTATAAATTGTTTAAGACCCATTAGAAAAACGATTGGCTGAACTAAAAAACGTTATCATTGATCACAAAATTTTCAATATCAGATTTTTACTATTTTTAGTAATTTATGATCATTTAAAAAATTCAAAATATAACATATAAGAAAAAATATTTTTTATTATATGATTAATATGATTGTTTAATTTATTTTAATAATATAAAATTAAATAAAAAGTAAAGAGGATAAAAAAAATGTTATCAAATCTTTATTATTCATAAACATTAATTGTGATATATATGTTAATCATATTAGGTAATTCTGTAGCTTTTATCTAAGGAAATAATAGGAAATATTATTTTTTACACTACTAATTAAATATGATAGTTAGTATAATAAAAATATAACATATGTTTAGGTGGACAAACATATTTCTCTAAGAGTTATGAAAATCATTCTTATTCTGACACGTGGCTACAAAAAAATGTTGTAATGCTCCAAAATTAATATATAGGAGATTTAAACTACTAATAAAAAATAATATATGTGAAATTTTAAAAATTTTATAAATTTGTAGTCGTTTTTAAAAATTCAAAATATAACATATATGAAAAAATCTAATTTTTGGTTATATAGTTAACTAGGGGAAACCCGCCCTACGGGCGGGCGGACGAATAGAAAAAATAATATAAATGTATTTTAATTTTGTGTGAAATTGTAAAAACAATATTTAGTCTGTTCTCAGCTTAAATTACTTTAATTTTAACTTAATTTTCACTATTTTCTGTTAAAATTTATTATATTATTCTTATTAGAAATAATTTAGCTAGTATGCCACTAAAATATTCATGTATAATTAATTTGTTCTTGATATTTTTTACTATATAAAGTTAATTTTATAAAATGAAAGTTGATTATTATGTTCAGTGCGGAAAATATGGGCTTCTTTTTGTATGTTTTGCTTTTGCATTTAGTTGTACTTTTTTGTCATACATGTTCTCTTAAAATTACTAATTGAAAAGATATGAATCATTGATTAAATAAAATAATACATTAAATTGGATATATTTCATGAAAATATAATATTAGTTGTTACTATTTATAAGTATAAATATTTTCTTGAATATGTCATTAAACACCAAAATATTGAGATTTCAGCTTCAGAAACTAAAATAAATAAATAAATGGTGGGATTCACTTGTAACCTTGGGTTACATATAGTCAAATTAACAAACTTCGCCTGGTTTCTTATATTTGTTAATTTAATTGTGTTGATCATTTTTTTTATTATGTTTAGAATTTGGTTCTACAATATTTTTACTCATTATTTATGTGAAATCTTTGTTTTTATAAGATATTAGAAGATCTAATAGTCAAATTCGTCCTTAACAAAGCTTAGGGCATCTTTAACCAGGTAGCTTAGGAGGGGGGTGTTTAGGAAAACTAGTTTAATAATAGGTGGGCTCCATTTAAAATGAAGCAACCAACGCTTCTTTTGCTTATTTAAGCGTCTGATTTTCGTGGTTACTTGGTCTGTTCCGTAGATCCCACGACACGTGGCGACTCGTAATTAATCTTTTTTTTCAATTCGAAAAAAAACAAAAAAAAACAAAAAGAAAAAAGATTAAGCATCTCCTAATGGGGTTCTGTGATAAAGAGATATCTTTATTTACATAAGATATTAGGAGATATAAAATTTTAAAGGTATTGACTAATTACTATATATTTATAGTTTAAAAGAATCCAAACTATATTCTAGTGTTCAAATTGCTATATATTAGAAGATTTTTTCCAAACTAATTTATGAAAAAAGATTTGTATTGATTATGTAATAATCATTACTTATGATTTTTCATTATTAAAAAAAAATATGTGATTCAGTCTTTTTCTCTCCAAGAGTTTTAATTAAATGTGAAAATATTGTAAATAGATTTTTGTAATGATTTTTTTTTTTTTTGAAACTTATATATTTTCCTTAAATTATTATTTTGACAAAGTTTTCACCATTCATAAGTTATATTCTCTACTCCAACTAAAAATGTATTGTGTATTATACTTTTATTTTCCAAACTGATTTTTGTTTAATTTTTCAATTATATATTTTTGGTTATAGTTTTCATTATTATTTTCATTTCTCTAAATTAATCTTTAGTTAGATGAAATAAAATCAGGGAGTTAATGCTTTTATTTGTATTTGGTTATAAAACGTTAATAATAACTAAACTATTTCTCCTTTTTGGTCTGATTTGTTTCTACGTTTTATGTATTTTGAATTAGTTTATGTATTTACATTTAAAGTTATTTGACCATTAAAATTTAATTAAATTTTAGTTATTTTAACTAAGTTTAATTTATTATATTTTAATTTATTTATTCAAATTTCTAATTTGATTTTGTATTAATAAGTGATTATGGTTTTATAATTTCTCTAAGATCAGATTTGATAAGATTCTTTTTTCCTTTTTGTTACCTTGAACTTGTTGAACCATGAATAACATTTTCTATTTTCTATTTTATTTTTTGTATAAATTGTTTTATTTATTCTTAAAACTTGTGTATTGTTAGTATATTAAATTCACATATGTTTTTAGAATGATGAGTGCAATAAAAAAAGGCCGGAAACCAAACTACTGATTACAAATTATTTATAGGTTATTAAATGTTTTACTAATAGATTAGATTTAAATACTAAAATGATGAAAAATGTGAGATAGTTAATTAATTTTTAAAGATTTTTATGAATATGTTTAAACCTACTGCAATTTTAGTGTAAGAAGAGAGCCATTCCAAATTTTAATTCTTACATTTCATTGTAAACGTCATTACCAGTTTTCAGTTATTTACTTACAAAAGTCATTCCAAATTTAATAAAACCTACCAGTTTTATAACTCCTCAATTAATGTAATTAAGGTCTTAATGGGTTAACTCTTGCGTTTTTTTATCACATTCCTGGAGATCCTTGACCCGGTCACCACCTCTTGATGCCATTTAAACCGGTTGTCTTTCTCCAACAAACGTCTGCAATACAAAAAAAGCATGTTCAATTAGTTTTCAATAAACCAATAAAACTATATAAACAATTCACCTGTAAAAGCGGTTCATGCTAGATTTTGTTCCAGCAAAGCATCAAAACGACGTCACTCATTTACTGGTAACAAAATTGGCTAAAATCGTCAGAGAAATGCTTAGTCCATCTGCTTAAGACTCCGCCCCACGTGAAATAAGACGTTGGATGAAGCGCAATTAGATTCGCAACATCAACCGGGTTTAAAATCTGAGTCTACCGTTTTTTTAAACCCAGGAGCTTCGAAGTAGGGTCTGCTCAGATCGCTTCAGTAACATTATACTCAAAGTGCACAGTCCAGGGAAAAATATTCTCCGAAGTAATAAGAAATTGATGATCACTAACCTGATTTTTTATATCCATATTGTCAAACTCGTGAACGGAACGTATTCCGTTATCAGCAAACAATAACACACCAGCCTGTTAAAGAGTAAGAAAGCATTAATCAGAAATTCTAGGTTACTTGGAAGTGGGAGGAAACTATTTATCAATGCAAAAATTAGAATGTAAAAGTCACCAGTTTCAGGTTCTTATAGCCACAATTGCAGTCAATTCAGCTGCAGAAGAAGACTTCCTAAATGTATGCACATATGTTGGAACAAAGCTAACACTGAGGGACACATTCTAGAAAATATAAAACAGTAGCAATGAATATATAATGAGAACCAACACCTTAGGAATTGGGACTGAACAAAGCTTAGATCCCCAACTATACACACATTCATGTCTCCTCTCTCAGGTTGATGCCTTCATGATTGGTCTTATGCACACCATTTGAAAGCATAAGTAAAACTGCTTGCTATGTCTTTAAAACGAAAAGGTCTTTAAACGGAAACAAAAATCAAAAAAACATTGAAAAAACAAAATCTTTAAAAAAAAAACTAAAATCATCAAAACTCTAGCCTTACAAATCAATAAAAGAAACAAAATCATCTAAACTCAAGCTTTCTACTCAAAAAAAAAAAATCCATAGGTTTCTAAGATTGCTAGGATGATATTCAGGGATCTCAACGTAACAGACACCTCACTTATCATGTTCTGAAACCAGTGTGTACGTATGGTGTAAGGCAGATATGGAAAATAGTAAGACTCACTTATCCAGCTTTATAGTCGCCATGACATGGTTCTTCCTCTCTAGAGGATCACTCACAGAACTCTTTACAGATGTTAGCTCGCCTATGATGTCCGTAGACGAAGTCCAATAACACTACAAGAAAACATGTGTCTAACGACTACACTATTGGTTGTTAATTAGTCGTAATATGCCATTTACGACCAATTAACATCGAAAACCAATTGGTCGTTATTCGCTAGTCGTAATGCACAATTAGTCGTAACGTAGTCGTAACATTACGACTACACGCCGTAGTCGTAACCTAGTCGTAATATTACGACTAACGCATTAGTCGTAAAGTTGAGGTGACACTCGTAGTCGTAACGTGGTCGTAAATTACTTAGTAGTTAATTAGTCATAATATAGTTAGTAGTTAAGTAGTCGTAATGTAAGTAGTAGTTCATGAGTCGTAAACATTAGTAGTTACTTAGTCGTAATATTACAACTAAGTAACTTCGACAGTTGTTGTCGATTAGTCGTAAATCAAAGACTAATTTACGACCAATTTTGATTTTATTTTTAAATAAAACGATTTTTTTAATTTGATTTTTTTGTTTTTGTTTTTAATTCGATTTTTTTAAAAAAAATTAATAAATTTTAAAAATATATATATAAAATTATATTTGATTAAAATAATATATAAAGTATTCATTCAAAAAACCGAAAAACTAAGTTGTTTTGTTGAGGTTCATGTCTTGGAAGAACTCAGAAGTGTGCTGCTCCGCACGTCGATCAATATCCACTTGCTCTTCCGGAGTGGGGTCGGGGTTAAAGCTCGGACGTAGAGCTTGCCATGCATTTGCAACCGCCGGGTTTGGCTTCGAGGTCTCCATCATAAGATCGAACATATTCGCCATAGTCTTGAACTTGTCTTTATGCTCGTCTATGACTTTGTTGGCAGCTGCTAGTTCCCGTCGGAGAGAGGAATCTTCTTCTATTCTCGCTGCATGTTCGGCCCTCGCCCTCGGGACATCGTTCACCGTCCCGATCCCAACAATACGTCCCCTTTTCTTCGGAGCAACCTACAAAAGATCAAATTTTATTTACTAATTATATTTATGTAATTAAGTAAAAATGTGAAAATTTAATAAAAAATTAAAATGTTAATAAAGTTAAAAATTAAAATAATTTACCTGCTCGAAAATCTTGTCTTGGTCGATGGTTGTAAGTTGGACCGGTGGAGCATCCGGATTTTGTTGCGACATCTGAGTCTGGACCTCTTCGATCCGAGCCTCTACCTCGTTGTAGATCTTCTCTGCTTGAGGATGTACAAAAGTCCCATCAGAACGCTGGTGGGTAATCTTGTATAGCCGAGCAAGAGATGGTGGCGCTCCTTCTTTGGCGGCCTATATAAAAAAAATTAATTTAAATTAAATTTGCATTAAAAAATTATAATAAAATCAAGAATATTCAAACACTTCAATTTCAAGTGCCCTCCCAGCATGTGGAGTCTGCCCGAAAGTATGAGGAATTGGCGGGTTACCTTGAGCATCTTTGGTCAACCGGACCGCAAAGTACTTGGTAGACTTCGCCCTTGACTCAGGCTTCATCCAAAACGCCACCAAACCAACCCAAACGTCATTGCTGAAGTAGGTTGGTTTTGCGTCATCCTGTCTTAGCCTCCAGTCATCCTTCCAATCTCCAACAATGTTCTTGAGGCGCTGCATCGCCTTTTTGTAGAACCCAGATTTGACCTCCTCGTTGACACCAATGGACCAATTCCATTTTTGTTACAAAAAATTTATGAAAAATTAAAAAACGTTAGTACTTTAATTTATATATACTATCAATGCATGAATTAAATTTTTTTAAAAAATTGAGAAACTAACCGCGAAACACTTGAACCACGTAATGCGAACGTGGTCCGGTGTAAGAGTCCAGTTGGGGTGGGCATGCCGAAAATTTTCCCGAATGATATCCCCAACGCTCTGTCCTAAAACATTGTCCGTCAAAAACCTACAAAATATGAAAGAATTTATATATTTATATTAATATTAAATAAATTTTTAAAATTTAAACTTTAATTAAATAATTTAGAACAATTACCAAAACGTGCCGGGGCGTCGATCCGGATCGACGATTCGTAAACCTTCTCGGCCCGGCATCCCGAGAATATCTTCCACCGTATATCTCGCATATGGTGCATNTTAAACTTTAATTAAATAATTTAGAACAATTACCAAAACGTGCCGGGGCGTCGATCCGGATCGACGATTCGTAAACCTTCTCGGCCCGGCATCCCGAGAATATCTTCCACCGTATATCTCGCATATGGTGCATTCGGCGGCACCATCAAATCTGGATGAACACCGGGAGCCGGATCAGGATTTTGTTGTGGGTTCTGGGTATGTTGCGGGTTCTGGGGAGCCAGATAAGGATTTTGTTGTGGGTTTGGGGCATGTTGCGGGTTCTGATCAGGAGCCGGATAAGGATTTTGTGACGGGTTCTGGGAAGGCGGAGGGACATACTCAGGTTCCTGCACATAAGTGAAGAAATCCGTATCATCCTCAATGCGTGGATAAGATGGAGGGACATACTGCTCCTGAGTAGTATGTGCCGGTTGGGTCTCCGGAACTGGGTCAGGGCCGGATGAGGTGCCGCCGGATGATGTGCCAGCCGAGGTAGATGACTGACCGAGAAAAGTACTCGCGTAGGAGTTTTTAGCCGCGAGGTTCCGGATTCTCTTTCTTCTAGACATAGCGAAATGTAAATATCTGAAAATTAAAAAAAACATAAACCGGTTAAACTAAACAATTCAAATAAATCAAATTCCAATCCTAAACTAATTCCAAACCTAAACTAATTACAAACCTAAACTAATTACCTAACTAACCACCTAAAAAAAAATTACCTAGAGAGATGTTGAGTAGTTGTTAGAGAGAAGGGAATAAGCAACTGAAATGCTTCCGCGAGGTCCCTATATATATACAGTTTTGAGCTTGATCGTACATTGGTCGTAATATTACGACTAATGTACGACCAATGGTCATAAAGTAGTCGTAGTATTACGACTAATGGACGACGAAGGCCTATTACGACTACATTACGACTACATTACGACTACAAATTACGACGACACTACGACTAATGTGGGTCCATCCGTATATTACGACCAATCAGGGTCGAATTATTACGACTACGTTACCACTAAATGTTGTAATGTAGTCGTAATATTACGACTACTTAGGCTCCAACTACTTATTAGTCGTAATGTAGTCGCCTAAACCCTAAACCCTAAATTACAAACCACAAACGTAAAACCTAAACCCCAAACCACAAACCTCCAACCCCTAAACCCCAATAACCACAAACCGCAAACACGTATCAAATCTCGAAACTCCAAAAAAATTTCATAATGCAAACATAATTAAGATATCGGAATATTAGTCGGATCATAATATAATGCAAACATAATGTATTTCATAACGGAATCAAATACAACTGACGGCAGAGTACATAATCAAACACACTTAATCATCACTCGTCATCGGAAACATTTTCCACCTCATCACTTTCTTCAAATTCATCTTCGTTGGCTTCGTCCAAAATCGCATCATCTGGAAGTTCTTCATATATCGGATTATGCGGATCAACAAGTAAGATATCATCAATACGTTTCTCAGGTACTTCTACTTCATTTACGACATCTTCTTGTAAAGGCGGTTGTTCATCGTTCAATACTCGGCCCCGAGGTGTAACTTTTATAGCGGATAACCAGGAACTTCCAGATTGTCTGATCCTTTGGTAAGGTATAAAACATACTTGGTCTGCCTGAGAAGCCAATATGTATGGCTCAAATTTGTTGTACCTCCGTGTGGCATTTACGTCAACAACACCAAACTTACTATACCGAACACCTCTATTGACAGTGGGGTCAAACCATTCACATTTGAAGAGTACGCATTTGAGCTTCATGCCGGGGAACTCCACTTCGATGATCTCTTGTATGATTCCGTAAAAATCTGTTTCGCCTTTCACACATACTCCATAGTTCATTGTTGCTCTCCGGTTTCCATATTCGTAAGTGTGGAAAGTGTATCCACGTGTGAAATACATAGATGCCGTGGTGACCTTCGCGACCGGACCTTCTATCAATTCGTGTAACCACTGAGGATAAAATGGATCATCATAATCGACCTGCAGTATATATCGA
>CAKOAT010708486.1:44752-72491 GCA_932364175.1 Eruca vesicaria subsp. sativa | reverse complement strand
AAGGTAACTTTCAGAAAGCAAATGTGGTTCCTCTCTGTTATGAACTATTTCAACCTGATTACTACTACTAGCTTCATTCCTATTATCACCTTCTCCGTGGTTATACCAGATATAGTAATGTGGAGTAAATCCTCTATTTACTATATGTTTCCAAACCGTTTCACTAGCAGCAAACTTCGTATTGTTGCATTTACGACAAAGACATAACATTTTACCCGTTTCCTTTGTGAGAGACGTTTGTCCGGCCTGGTTCATGAACATATCTGCTCCGTTGAGAAATTCATCGGTTACTATTCCTCTTGAATCTTTATGTGCATACATCCACCTCCGGATCTCATAAATATTTCTAGACATTTTTTAAAAAAGTTTTCTGTTTTTTTTTTCCCGTTTTAAGAATGAAGAAGAAGATCATATTTATAGAGAAATTTTGATTTTGGTAGGTAGTTAACTTAGTAGTTAAACAGATGCAAAATGGATGCAAAAGAATTAGTCGTAATCTGGTAGCACTTTTACGACCAATTTACAACCAAATAGTAGTTCATTGGTGGTAAAATATATTAGATGTATATTACTCGTAAATTTACAACCAATGAGTGGCAATTTTACGACCAATTTACAACCAAATAGTAGTTAATTGGTGGTAAAATATATTAGATGTATATTAGTCGTAAATTTACAACCAATGAGTGACAAATGGCCTTTACAACCAATTAGGGACTACATTTGTAATATATTTTAATAAAAAGAGAGAAGAAAGACACTGGAATCACAAGTCCATAGGTTCTAAGCGAAACCAACGTTTCAATGTTAGTCCCGCATTAATCTTTTTGGAGTTGTGATCCCAGTGTCTTTTTTTCTCTCTTTTTCTTACATTATTAAACTCTTCGACTCAATTATCAACTCTCTTTATTAATATATTTCAAATATTAGTTTAGAAATATTTGGAAAAGAAGAGAAGAAAGATACTAGAATCATAATTCCGTGGATTCTATGCGAAACCAATGTTTCAACGTTCGTCTCGCATTGATCTCTTCGGAGTTTTGATCCAAGTACCTTTCTCTCTTCTTTTTCAAATCTTTCAACACTATATCTAAAATATTTTAAAATTTTTGTTTGTCTTTTGGGAGAAAACGATGGTTCTTTTATAGGGGACATTACGACTACTTAGCTTCGAATTTTTACGACTAATTAGCATCTCGTACCATCATTTAGTCGTAATCGAGTCGTACATTACGACCAAAAGCCTTGACCGAAATCCTAAACACGTGTAGTCGTACACTAGTCGTAACTTAACGACCAGAGTACGTTTACACGGACATGTAGTCGTATATTGGTCGTTATGTTACGACTAATGTTCGTCTATTTTTATTGGTAGCAAGTTAACCTCTGAGTTACGACTAATGCTTTTTAGACGTAATGTAGTCGTAAATGCGATGTAAAATTACGACTACACATCTGTAGTCGTAATCCCTAGTCGCTATGACAACGTTTTCTTGTAGTGTAAGTACATTTTCTCTGGATATATTGATGAACGGAAACATTATATTTACCTGGAAGCTGAGAACTTGTTAGCTAATCCAATTAGCTGGGTTTGATTACGAAACCGGAATCCCTCTGCAGACAATTTAGAGAGCGGTTCGGTTATCTCATCAAATCCAGCTGTTTCGCTGAACCGAATCATCAGGGTGGAGTCAGTAAACCGGAAGTTCTGGGCACATCGACACACATCAAAGCGGTGAGTCTCGACTGGAAAGATGGATCACGATTAACAGAGATGGTGGCTTGCATAATCGTGTGGACTGCAAAAGTGAAACAAATAAGTTAGAAGAAAGTTTTAGATTTGGTAGGAATCTGGAAATTTGGCCGGTATTTGGAAACTAAAAACAAACTGATGTATAAGATGGAATCCTTACCACCGCACATGTCAACCCCATAAGCTCACCACCGCGCTTCACATTCCTCGCCTCCCAGTCACGGAGCAGTCGGGCCTCTACAGTGGAGGAGCACCAGCCGGACTTCAAATCTGAGAAAAAAGTCTAGAATTAGTCATTTCAGAGGATTGTATCGTATAAGAGCTATGAGAATGATCTTTTCAGGAAGGAAAGCGAACCTGTTTATACAGGAGATCTACATCGCTCAGAGGAAATGTTGACATGTCGAAGTGGAGATCGTGGGAAGGGAGTAAATGAAAATGATCAATGCTTTCAAAGTTAGGAAATTCAATCGACACCATTGAAGCTTCTGAAGGTTCATGGCGACGGCAACGAAGAGTTCGGGTGTAAACGGATAGGAATTCTGAAAACCTCGACGGCTGAAGAAGAGAAATCGAGCAACCCTAATACACATCTCAGACATTGTTTCAAAGAATACACTTAATGGGCTTTTGGGTTGAGGAAGTATAAAGTTGAGGCCCAAGGAAAATTGTATCCGATTTGATTGTATACGTGGACATTAAGGTGAGATTATTTTATGACATCACTTGCTGAGGTGGGGAAGGAGAAGAGAGTACACCTCTTCTTTATATATAAAGATGTTATTGTTTAATTTATTTTTACAATATAAGTTTAACGATAATAGTAGATGCTATAATTTTTTTAGCAAATCTTCATATTTGAATAGTTAATTGTTATATATATATATATATATATATATATATATTATAACCATATTAGATAATTCTGTAAATTTTATTTAAGGAAATAATGAATAGAATTAATAATAGTTTTATGTTTAGTTTAATAAAAAGTATATTATATGTTTATATGGACCAATATTTTTCTCTAGTAAATTTGAAAAGCATTCTCATAATGACATGTGGCTACTAAAACATGTTATAATGTTTTTCAATTAATATATAAGGGGATATGATAACTATGGTGGTACATACACGATACTGTTGTGAAATATAAGCTCAAGAGATAAGAACAGATTTATTTATTATTTATATTATATATAAGTGGACGTTGGAAAGAGAGGGATAGAGAGCAAATGGTGATCTTGATTATTTATGTATTTGTGTGAATAAACGAGAGGGAGATAAAGATGTGTCAAACTTTCTATTTATAGCATAAAATAAAATGCTTACTCATCTCTTCTTGAGAGATGTAGAGACACGTAGTAATGTCAAGATGATGTTACAACATGGCAAGTGTCTTGTGGATAATTATCATATTATAACTCCCGGTTGATTATCCATCTTGTATTACGTAATGCCTCATTAAAACCTTAGACATGGAAAAACTCATTGGACTAAAACCCATGTAAAAGGAAAAAGAGTACACTGGCGTAATCTCCCCCTGAACATAATGGACATATCTTTTTCTTCATAAGTCACGCAAATGTCACATTCTGATACTGTAGACGTGTTTTTGGAACGTCGTAGTAGGAAGGGCCTTTGTAAACAAATCTGCGGGATTGTCGCATGACCGTATATACTCGATGTCCACTTCTTTATTTTTTTCGAGCTGCCGTATGTACGAGAAAAATCTTGGAGGCATATGTTTTGTTCTGTCGCTCTTAATATAGACTTCTTTAAGTTGAGTAACACACGCCGAATTGTCTTCGAACATTTTCGTCGGCTCTTTCTTATCAACTATTCCACTTGCTTCTTGTATGTGGTAACTTATTGATCTAAGCCACACACATTCTCGACAGGCTTCGTGAAGTGCAATGGTTTCTGCATAATTCGAAGATGTTGCAACCAGAGTTTTCTTCTGCGAACGCCAAGAGATCGCTGTCCCACTAATTGTAAAAATATAGCCGGTTTGCGAACGAGCCTTATGAGGATCTGATAAGTATCCTGCATCTGCAAAACCAACCATACCAAACTCGGGTTTTCTAAAGTACATTAATCCTAGGTCAACTGTACCTTGAAGGTAACGAAATATGTGTTTGATTCCCTTCCAATGTCTATGAGTAGTAGCCGAACTATATCTTGCAAGAAGATTAGTGGGAAAGGCAATATCAGGTCTGGTACAGTTCGCTAGATACAACAATCCACCGATAGCACTCATGTAAGGTACTTCTGGACCTAACATCTTTTCGCTATTTTCACAGGGTCTAAAAGGATCTCTCTCAATATCGAGAGTCCAACCACCATTGGAGTACTCAAAGGAGTTGCTTTGTCCATACGAAAGCGTTTCAATAACTTTTTTGTATAATTTGATTGATGCACCAATATACCTTCTTGGAGATGCTCAATCTGGAGCCCAAGACAACACTTTGTGTTTCCGAGATCTTTCATATCGAAATCTTCTTTCATATGAGTTCGTGCATCATCAACCTCCTTTTGAGTTCCAATAATGTTCAGGTCATCAACATATACAGCAATGATCACAAAGCCAAATGACGATTTCTTTATAAAAACGCATGGACATATCGCATCATTCACATATCCTTTTATGTATCCAAAGAGATAGATCATGAAAGTGATGATCCTGATCCAAGGTGCATTTTAGAATGTATGAAAAGACATAATTGGGAGGAGTGGAAGAAGGCCACATAAATTGAATTACTCTCCCTGAATAAAAGGAATGTCTTTGGACCTATAGTCGTAACGCCTGAAAATGTAAATCCTGTTGGGTATAAGTGGGTATTCATGAGAAAAGTAAATGAAATGAATGAAGTAACACGATATAAAGCCCGATTAGTGGCCCAAGGTTTTTCTCAGAGACCGGGAATTGATTTTCAGGAAACGTATTCCCCGGTAATGGATGCAATTACGTTTAGATTTTTGATAAGCCTTACGGCGTCAAAGAATCTTGAAATGCATCTTATGGACGTAGTGACTGCATACTTGTATGGATCATTGGATAATGATATATACATGAGACTCCCTGAAGGATTGAAAATGCCAAAGGCATTGAAAGAGAAACCCAGAGAGATTTGTTCGGTCAAATTACAGCGATCACTTTACAGATTAAAGCAAGCTCAAGAGATAAGAACATATTTATTTATTATTTATATTATATATAAGTGGACGCTGGCAAGAGAGGGAGAGAGAGCAAATGGTGATCTTGATTATTTATGTATGTGTGTGAATAAACGAGAAAGAGATAAAGATGTGACAAACTTTCTATTTATAGTACAAAATAAAATGCTTACTCATCTCTTCTTGAGAGATGTAGAGACACGTAGTAATAACAAGATGATGTTACAACATGACAAGTGTCTTGTGGATAATCATCATATTATAATAGATACATGTGTATTATTGCTTACATGATTGATTTATAGGGTTCATGATCATCTAATGAAACAAGTGGAATATCACATTATATATATTCACACAATGTTGGCTTCTTTTGTCTTGTTGTTCCAGCAATTTCTTCTCATTTTCTGGGCCACAGTTATCATTTTAAATGGTAAAGGCCCATTATTCTTTACTAAGGCCCATTATAAAAGAAGCCCTAATTCCGAGTAAAACCTAGCTCTGCACAGACTATATAATCAATTTACACTCTCATCCGCTTCCTCCTTCACAGAAAAAAAAACCCTAGAGAGAGAGAGAGCTTCTCCATTTCCAAAAACCCGGCGGCGAAGATGAAGTACAACCCAAGAGTCACCTCCTCTCGCAGGAAGAACCGTAAGGCTCACTTCACAGCCTCATCAAGCGAGAGACGCGTCATCATGAGCTCACCTCTCTCCACCGACCTGCGCCAAAAGTACAACGTCAGATCCATGCCCATCCGCAAGGACGACGAGGTTCAGATCGTTCGTGGGACCTACAAGGGACGTGAAGGGAAGGTCGTCCAGGTGTACCGTCGTAAGTGGGTCATTCACATCGAGAGGATCACTAGGGAGAAGGTGAATGGGACCACTGTGAATGTCGGAGTTCAGCCTTCGAAGGTTGTGATTACGAAGCTGCGTTTGGACAAGGACAGGAAGTCTTTGTTGGAGAGGAAGGCGAAGGGACGCTCTGCGGCTGATAAGGAAAAGGGGACTAAGTTTACCGCTGAGGATGTTATGCAAAACGTTGATTAAACAAACATAAGGTTTATCTTTTAGTTTTGATTATCAGCAACTACTCATTTTGTTTTGTTCGAATGTTTAATTTATGTTGCGGACATGAGAAAGTATCATTTCAATTTCGTTTATGAGTTTGACTCTTTGGCCATTTTCTATTAATGCTTTTTGATATGAATGTTTGATCTGTTGATTGTAGTTGCGAGATTGATGTGTGAGTCATTGATTTTGGTAGCTAAGGGATGGGTTTTTTTTTTTTTTTTTTTTTGATCAAAGGGGATGGGTTTTTAATGATGTGTTTCTCTAAGAAAATGAATTTATTCGGAGTCGTTGATCACTGTTTGAGGTTCCATTTATAAGTTATGGGAATATATTTCTGTGTGACTAATTCGTCCTATGAAGAAATCATTGTTGTTTGTAGAACTGAAAGATCGACTTGAAAATGATATTTGGCATGGCATAAACTCTTAAGTTTAATAGAAAATCCTCCTTATAAATCAATTTCATTTCTTGGAATTTCGTCTGGTTCAGTTCATCGATTTTATAATGCTTTTTCTTGTTGGTATACAAATTTCTTATTGACGATTTGCGAATCATGTTGCTTCAAACTACTTTTTCAGTAACCCAATATAATGGCTGAAACATTTAAATTATATAGGACAAAGACCAAATTTTGAATTCTAACAAACACACCCATTTTATACGTTTCTCTAAAACTGATAAAATTGTTTAATTTGTTCATGAAAATGAACTCGAACAACAATAAACTACGTGAGGTTTACAAAGGATCATCAGCTGTAGCTCGTTGTCGCATGGACACATTTTTTTCGCATGTCCACATATCCAAGGCAAGAGGGTCTCGTGCCCAAAACGAACATAGGAGAATTCAACTTGTAAAGAAATTGACATAACTGTTTCATTGAGCATGGTTCAAGAATAGCCTAAAAACAACAAATCCGATAATTTTCCAAGAGAAGATTTACCTTCCCCAACTCATATTATTTTACTGGAAGAAAATGCAAAACCGAAACTCAAGCCCCACAACAATGGCATACGAGAGAGAAAGAAAGGTAACCAGTACTTGTATTAGCTACTGAGCTGCTCTTCAAGGTTTAAGAGCAAGCGAGAGACCAAACCTTGGGTACTTCTCCAACGTCTTGGTATCGATCTCTCCTGAGATTGTCACAATCGATTTCGGCAGTACCTCATGCTGCACAAGAGCTCCAAGTTTACCATTACTGTTCAGCTTAGCTTTCACACTCGTCAAGTGATCAACTGCATACAATCCACCGACAGTAATGACGTTCTCATTCGTCGAGAATTTCCTGTAAACCTCTCCCACTGCAGCGCTGCTCTTTGACTCATCTAGGTGTTGAAGAAAAGAGGCTTTGATCGAATCTGCTTTATCTCCACTGGTAACCCAAAAAGAGTTTCAGATTAACATTAAATAAAGGGAAGCTCTCATGAGCTTTTGATTAGTAAGGACAAAGGAGTCTCTTTTAATGATCTTACAGTATAACAGAGGCACATTTATCAGGCTTAGTGACACTGATTCCGAAGTTGTACTTTGTGAAAGACCGAGAAGTGGTGTCGTATCCAGCTTCAGCACCGAATGAGATAGTTGGTGAACCGAGAGTAGCTGTCACATCAACCAGAGGGTTTTGTTTCAAAGCTGCAGTTGCTGTAACCGTCGCGTGATCATGGAAGTATTGAACCTCAAGCTGCAAAAAAGAAGGGTTATAAATTGAGAAGGCTGGAGAAACATTATAGATAAGGTAAATAGAAATCACCTTGCTAGAGTTGTAATCAGGGACTTTGAAGGAGGCAATTGCTTTTGTAGATGGAAGGATCTCAGTGATTGTGATAGTTGTCATCAGCTGACAAAAGTTGAAAAAGTAAGTTGAAAAAAAACCCAAAAGTTGTTATGAGTGATGGAAAAGGAGAGTTGTAATTTGTGAGTACAATGGAATCAGTGTCGATCTTGATGTCAAAGAGAGCGTTTCTGTATTTGTATTGAGTAGAAACATCAGCAGCATGGACAACTCCTTTCTTAAGAACAGTTGAAGTAAGAGCCTACGGAAAAAAACAAGTGTCAGTGGATGCAATGCAGAGTTTTAAGTAACTGATATGTTCCACACATCCTTGAGAGATTCCCACCCAAGTCATTAATGTAAATCACTAATAAACATGTTATTATAAGCTAAGCAATTCAATTAAAATGTTCATGTTATGCTCAGTGGCTAAGCTACAAGGATAGTTGTTTTTTATTTCAAACAATTTCTAGATACTACAGTAACTCCGAAACTGAGCTGAACTTTAATACCTAAACATGAATTTGAAAAACTTACAAGGCCGGAGAGAGTGTTAGTGGAGATACTGAACTTCTGATCGGTGTTGTAATCTCTCGTCAACAGATCTATTTAACAAACGAAACACTGAAGAATCAGCTTAAACCTAGATTTCATCAGCTTCGCCGTCCGGAAAATTGATGCACCGGCGACGTCACAGTACGTGGCGGGATATCGAAACCTAACGGAAGTGGAGAGTGGAAGAACTTTTACCTCTGGCTTTTTTGCCGATGTCGGCGAATAGTCCCGGTCCCTTACTCATCCCCCCCAGAGATCCGAAACCAAGAGAGAGAGAGGAGAGCACGAGAGGCGAATCCACAAGGTCTCAAATATACAATAGACTTGAGTGAAGAGTGAATATATAAACAGGTATTGTTAACATTTAACAAAAACGGTTTCGTGGTGTAGTCGGTTATCACGTCAGTCTAACACACTGAAGGTCTCCAGTTCAAACCTAGACGAAGCCAATTCTTTTTTTTTTTCTTTTCGAAATAAAATATTTAGGCTTCCATCGTCGTCAGCCCATTGAGTTTTGGGCTAACATCTAAACCCAATAACAGCTCTATGGATATAACCACTGTTAGAAATGACGCTAGGCGCTAGTTGGGCGGCTTGGTTAGGTCTAGCGTCTAAAGAGAAAATCGGGGATTAATCGGGACCTAGTTTTTACGCATATATGTCTAATATATATTATTTGTGGAATGTACATATGTTTCTATGATAGTGTAGTGGCTTTAGAGTTGTTTTGTCCACGTTGGGTGCAGAGTTCAAGGAACATTTTGGCCACTTGTCTCTTTTTTATTTATTTATTAAGTTCAGGGCAAAATAGTAATTTAATTATTGTCTTCCCCACAGAGTTTAGACATGGCCGCCTTTCGACTTATACTCATCAAAACTCAGTTTCAACATCTCGTTTTTCATGATTTATGCATGAATATGATAGACTTGAGTCGTATTATACTAATTAAAATGCTAAAACTTGACAGTGATTTTTTTTTCCGATTTTATAACCGATTTGGCCAAATCGCTACGCTCATGAACCGCCCAACGCCTAATCGCCGTATAATCGGTCCGCGTTTTAGAACCAGGGATATAACTAAGGCATAGTCGTGTGAGTCTTGTCTCCGTAGTTCGTACCCACTTACGACTATGATCCACTGAAGCCGGGTTGAATGTATCGACAAATTCAACAGTGTCAACACTCTACGTTGTGAACATAGTTGTTCATCTTTGGCTTATTGATTGTAAATTTCAATTAAATATTTTACACAAAGACTTAATTCTTTTTTTTTTGGGTCATCAATCTATTTAATCAAACTAAAAAAAACATTTGATTCAAAGAACCAAATTGAGTACAAAATCCACTATAGGTGAATGACGAATGACACGAACAAAAACTTAAAATAGGCGATGATAGAACAAAATGAGTAAATATTTGGTGTTTTCTATTTAGAGATTATTTGCTCCCACACCCTAAACCGACCCTCTATTTCACGGTTTACCTATGCTTTGACACCTCTCATTTCTTTGACGAAAATGCCCCTTCTTCTCTCTCACCCTACTCTCGTAGACCTGTGGCCTTAGACCATGCATGCATCGTAGCAGGCAACTTTTCTGATAACAATAAAGCATATTATGTTTTAACCATCCAAATTTAAATTTTAAATTAAGTTCATCATTTTTCTCTATTAATCTCTTTTATTTCACAACCCGAAACTGATTTTCAGTTTCTCCTTTTTACTTGTACAAAAGAAACAATAAATCTCAAACGAAAACAACCATCTAATTCCTTTGTTTCTTTTCGAGTTTGTAATGAAAGATCTAATACTTCCTCTGCGTATATTCTTATTGGGTGATGAATCAATCGGTGAACGAGTCAACTGGTATCACATGACTCGGAGAACAGAGTCGCTTATTGAATCTCTAGACGAGGAAGAGATGGAGTTCTTCAAAAATTCCCAGTTTTCTAAGGTTATCGCTTTAGAAGAGAATCCACCTTGGCCATTTCATTTTTGGTTAGGATGCTGAAGACGAAGAAGAAGTACGAGATATAGTTGGTTTTCGCCGGAAGACCAATTAGAATCTCCCTTAGGGAGTTCGTTATTGTTATTGGTCTTAACTGCAACATGATTCCTAATCAGACGCGAAAAAGAAGAAAGAATCCTCTCAAAGAGAAACTCTATTGGAACGAGATGTTTCGCTCTCTTAAATCGTGTTCTGTGGATAATGTTATTGACATGCTCAAGACCCGCAAGTTTAAGGATAGAAATACCAGGATTAAATTTTCTTGTTTAGCAATTACTACTTCAGTCCTACTTCCATCTTCTCACATTCCGAAGATTGTTCCTGAACATGTTGAGTTAATTAGGGAAATTGATGAGTTTCTTGCTTATCCATGGGGGCAGATTTCTTTTCAACTGGTAACGACAACCTTACTTAAGAAGGATGCTCTTGCACTTGCTCAAGACTCTTTTGCACTAAGAGGTTATGTGGAAGCTATACAACTTGTCATGATTGATGTTGTCCCTGCTTTAAAAGAAGAAGTCATCACGACTGCCCTTGTTGTTGTTGTTGAATCAAAGAGTGAGAGCGAGAGCGAGAAGCCTGCTGAGGAGGAACAAGTGGTTGGAGAAGACTCTGGAAGTTTGGAGAAGGTTAACTCCTCCGCGAGATTTATCGTTAATCCCCAAAATGTCAGGGACATCAACGTGGAATGCCAGGTTTGACATCCATCTGGCTCATAAGTACTTGTTAATATAAATTAGCAGTTACCGGCATTAGTAGGTGCTAACCAATTAGTTTACATCCATCAGAGTAGGTAAAATAGACGATGAACAAAATGAGTAAATATTTGGTGTTTTCTATTTAATATATCACTTTGAGTCAGTTTTTGAGTTTTAATACCACTCTAGGTACATTTCAGCTACTGAGATAGTTTTAAAACTGTAAAGACCAATATGATCCTTATTAAATTCAGCTTTAACCAACTAAATCATTTTTTTTCTTTTTATCACGTGTCTTTTGAATAAAAATTCAAAATTACCGAATTATGTGATGTCATGCTATCAATTACCCAAGGCGACTGCAAAGAAACTGGCAAGTGCGGTAGCTCAGTTCTGGTGGAGCCCAGATGGGAGCAAAAAAAGTATGCACTGGAAATCATGAGATAAATTAAGTTTACCTAAGGATGACGGAGGTTTGGGTTTCAAAGACCTTACAGATTTTAATATGGCGATGCTTGGTAAGCAGCTTTGGCGATTGATTGAGAAACCCAATACTTTATTCGCACAAGTTTTTAAAGATCGGTATTTGAGGAACGCTTCACCCCTGGATCTGGTATTTGAGGAACCCTCGTAAAGGCCTCGTAACCCTAAACGCGGGCATAGCTATTTCCTCGTAAAATTACTAGGATCTTACGAGAAAAAAAAATTCCCTATATAAACTCAAGCCATCCGATTTCTCTCATTTGTAGCAATCTTCTCTCTAGATCCTCTTAAGGTTCTCGCTATTTCCTACGGGCATAACTGTTTCCTCGTAAAGGTTGTTCCTCATAAAGTCCTAGTAACACTGTTACTAGGACTTTACGAGGGAACCTAAACGCGGGCATAGCTATTTCCTCGTAAAGGTCTCGTAATCCTAAACGCGGGTATAGCTATTTCTTCGTAAAATTACTAGAATCTTACGAGGAAACAAAATTCCCTATATAAACTCGAGCCATCCGATTTCTCTCATTTGTAGCAATCTTCTCTCTAAATCCTCTTAAGGTTCTCTCTATTTCCTAGTTAGGTGATTAGATTAGGGAATTTAGATTAGGTGGTTAGTTTAGGGAATTTAGATTAGGTGGTTAGTTTAGGGAATTTAGATTATGTTAATTAGTTTTTTTTATAACTTTTTTTAAATGATACTAGTATATTAATGTTTTAATTTTTTTTTGAAATTTAGATGACTAGAAAGAGAAGCTTGATATGGCTAAGAGACCTCTTAAGGGGAGTCATTACAGAGATATGTTCGGTCTTCAGCCTGGTCCTCACATAGGCGCATCATCTTCTTCAGCTCCCGGTTCTTCGATTCCGGATGACGTTGTTCCCGAGACTCAAGGAGTTTCTACGGCTCCCCGGTTTGATCCACCACCTCCTCCTCCTCCTTCACCGGTAGCCGGGGTTCATCCCGATTTGGAGGTGTCGACAAACGCTCCATTTGCGGTGTATACGGTCGAGGATATTATGGCCCTTCCAGGCAGAAAATGGCTGCCTGAGTTGGATCATGTCCGACAGGACAGCAGCAACATATTATGGTATGTTTTAATTTTTAAAAAGTGTTTTTATTTTATTTCTTAATTAACCAAAAATTAACAAATTAATGTAATTATTTTTTTTTATTTTTTTTCTTTCCAGGTTTGGTCTTGACGGATGTGTCGCTCAGAGCGTCACAGATTGTATCAAGGGATACTTTCCCGATCCAGCTCCAAACTGGAAAAAGACGCCCAGCCACACAAAAAGACGTGGTTCAAATCGTTCGCTGTAAGTCATTAATTAATAAACTTAATTTATTTTTAATTATTTAAATTTTTAATATTATTGAACTAATTACTTTCATTTTTCTGGTTACAGCAAAAATATCGTTGGTCTATATAGATTCACCAGCGGGTGACGACGAAGATTGAGGCGAAGGCAAAAGCGTGATTGCTCGACATGGTCTACAACTGGAAGGGCGACTTTCAGGTGTGGATTTATAAATTATATATATATAGTTTTATATCATTGACTTTAATTCAAATCATTTTAAAATTATTTTTTGTTCAGGTGGATGGTTACGAGGAGGGGAAACCCGATTGCCTCACATTGGACGTGTGGAATGGCCTCATCAGATATTGGGGGTTACCGGACTCGGTTAGAACCTCCCACACAAACTCCGAGAACCGCATGACAAGAGACGAGCATGGCAACACGAAGATGCTTCACACCGGGGGTCAAAAATCTCATGGGGGAATCCGTCTAGACATGGTAAATTAATTTTTAATAACTAATTAATTTTTACTCTATTTGTATATTCCTAATTAATATTTAATTTTAAAAATTATTTTTAGGTTAAAGAGACATGAGTTCTTCCATCTCTGAAAGAGCTTTACGAGAGGACCCACCGGAACAAGGCTGGGCATTTTGTAGATCCTAGATCCGAGCGGATCTACAACGAGGTTGTTGCTCGGGTTGACCAACGCCAGACCCATCTAACTCAGCAGTCTGGGACACCAGTCATATTATCCGCTCTTGAAGTGGATAAGATTTACAAGGAGGTAAATAATTTGTTTTTCTAGTAATTTTTATTATTTATTTAATTTTTTTTAATGTTATTAATCTTTTTATTTACAGGTCTCCCCTAGGAAAAAGGGATGTATCGTCGGGATTGGCCGTTAACGATGTCTCCACAGCGACATCGTCTTATGCTCAGGAACAACACGATGTCACTGCTTAGCTGCGCTCGGAGTTGCAGGCGACACAATCTCATGTGAGTTCTCTCACCGATGTCCTGGGTGTTTTGGCGGTTGGAAACCCGCAGTTGGCGGAGATGTTGCGTGTGAGACCGGAAAACGGAGGGCTTCCAACCCAACAGCATCCACCGTCACAGTCACAGCCGACGACCAACATTGACGAGGAGGAGTTGGCGAGCCGGGACGACTTCGTTCGGCAATTTAACGAGCACTATCCATAGTTTTTTTATTTTTAATTGTATATTATGAATTTTAAAACTTAAATATTTAGTTATTTATAAAATATTTTGTTATTTCTTTTTTTGTATTTATAATTTTTTTTTTTATAATTTGTTAAAATATATTATTTAAATTTATAGTTAATATTTATTTAATTAGGAAAAAATATTAGGAAGTAAACTCCTCGTAATCTTTTCGTAGTAAAGTCCTCGTAAACGTTACTAGTTTTTTCCTCGTAAAGCATTACTACGAGATTACGAGGAAATGTGTTACTATAACTTTACGAGGAAGTATGTACGAGGACTTTACGACGAAATACGTATTCATGCGTTTACGAAGAAAAGTTCCCTCGTAAATTAACTAAGACCTTACGAGAAAAAAAACTTTACGATGAACGTGTTTCAAGAAAACGCGTATCCTTGTAAGTTCTTAGTAAATGATCATTTACTAGAAAATTACGAGGAAACGTGGTCTTAGTAAAACTTGAGTTTTCTTGTAGTGTATGACTTCTGAAAAGCTATCTATGTGCACTCAAAAATATAATTGATTCATTTGTAGTTCGTTGTTGTGGATTGAGTTTTACTTCTGTGAGATAGTTAAATGGATGTGTTTGGTGGAAAATGAAAAACTAAACTGAAGTCGAAGTTTTAATTAAGTGGCAAGCTGTCATAACGGATCTTTACTTTCTAAGGACAAATATTGTGAAGCCCAAGTTTATGTTGACTTTTGTTGTTGTTTTATCTTAATTATATAAATTTGGTTCTGCAAAGTTACTAATTAACAAAATTGTGACACATAATAATTATATATTTATGATTATGACATCTGTTAAACTATTTCATAATTAATATAAATAGATATATATATATATATATATAATAACACAAACAAATTTTGTAATAGATAATTTAAAATATTATGTATTAGTTTCCATTTTTAAAATCCTAAATAAAATATATTTACAAAACAATATTTGATAGTAATTTTACATTTAAAATTGTGGCATGTATAAAAATTCTCATGATTAAAAATATATATATTAAGATAATAAAAAAGAATTTTGAAGATATTAGTTTTAAAAATTGTTTAAACCTAAAAGAAAAAAAAAGAAGCTAAAAGTTTTTAATGGTAGTTTTCTTTTTTACAAATCCTTAACACAAATATTGAAAATAAAAAAAAGCTAATTTTGAAAACAATAATTTAAAATATTTGTTTAAAAGTAAAAAAAAATAGAGTGTTTAATTGTATTTTAATTCTTTTACAAATCCAAAACAACAAACTATCGTAAAACAGATTATTATTAATTTTCCTTTTCTAAAATCCTAAAAAATATTATTTGATAGTAATTTTCCTATTAGAATTTTATATATGTAAAATATATCATATTAAGAAAATATATATATATATATATACAAAGAAAATGAAAATGATTTTATAGATACAAATAATATTTTAAAAATAATGTTGTAAAATTTTTAATATTAGTTATTTGATACTAATTTTCATTTTCCGAAATTCCAAATAAAATGTATTTGAAAAATCTATTTTATTGTAATTTTCCATTTCTCAAATCTTGAACATAAGAGAATTATTAAAGAATGTTTAATAGTTTTTGTTTTTAAATCCTAAAAAAAAAGTATTTGTAGAATAATTATTTGAAATATTTTTATGTTCTTTTCTTCTTAATTTGATGATTATTTTTAATATATATCTTAAGATAATAAATGAATTTTGAAGATATTAATTTTAGAAAAATAATTAAAGTAAAAAACAAATTATAAGTTTTAAATTGAAGTTATTCTTTATGCAAATCCTAAAAAATATTTAATATAATAAAAAATTAATTTTAGAAAAATTAATTTTAAATGTTGTTTAAAATATTTTTAAAAAAGTAAAGAGTGTTTAATTATAGATTTCCTTTTTACAAATCCTAAGAAAAAATCCTTCATAAAATAATTTATTTATTACCAATTTTTCTTTTCTAAAATCCTAAAGAAAATATTATTTGATAATAATTTTTCTTTTAAATTTATATATATATATTAAAATAAATCATGATTACCAAAATTTATATACTAAGATAATGAAAACGATTTTTACAAATAGTTTAGTTGATACTAAGATAATGAAAACAAATATTTATAGTGATTGTCCATTTCTAAAATCTTGAACATAAGAAAATTATAAAAGAGAGTTAAATAGTAGTTTTTCTTTTTTTTCAAATCATAAACAAAAACAAATTGTAGAATAATTCTTTCAAATATTATTTATGCTCTTTTCTTCTTAATCTGATGATTATTTTAATATAAATATACTAAGATAATAATAAAAATTTGAAGATATTAATTTTAAAAATTGTTTAAAAGTAGAAAGAAGAATTTAAAAGTGTTTAATTGTAACTTTAATTTTCACGAATCCTAAAAAAAATATTTAGAATAATAAAAAAAATTAAAAATATTAATTTTAAATATTGTGTAAAAGTAAAAAAAAAAGGTGTTTAATTGTAGGTGTCCTTTTTGCAAATCCTAAACCAAAAAAATATTCGTAAAGTATATTAGTAATTACCAATTGGTTTTTCAAAAATTCTAAAGAAAATATTATTTTAAAAGATTATTTGAAATTAATTTTTCTTTTAAATTTTTATATATGTTAAAATAAATCATGATTAACAAAAAAAAAATATATATATATACTAAGATGATAAAAGGGATTTTACAAATAAAAGTAATTTTAAAGATTAATTAACAGCAATATTTTCTAAAGCATTTTATTTTACAAAATTTAATAAAAAAAATAATTGCAAAATAATTTATTTGATACTAATTTTTATTTTCTAAAATAATGAAGAAATGGTAATTGTAAAAAATATTTGATACTAATTATCCTTTTCTAAAATCTTTAACATAAGAAAATTATAAAAGAGTAGTCTTCAATTTTTTCAAATCCTAAACAAATAATATTTGTAGAATAACTATTTGAAATATTTTTAATGTTCTTTTAAGCTTAAACTGGTGATGATTTTTATTGTTGTTATATTTGCCATACTTTCGTACGTTAGTTATTTCCATAGTTATACGTAGGTGTTTGCATGTAGTATAGATGTTTTGATATTGTATGTAAGTTAATGTTCCTATTATGCTTTTGTGTGTTTGTTTTATAGACGCTATAAAATTAGTTATGCTGTTTTTTTTTTTTGAATTTCAAGTTACTTATGTTGTTGTAGTTAAGTTAATGTTAATGCTATTTGTTACCTTTATGTACCATTTTGCTTATGTCTTATTGTTAAATAACTTAATTAAAAACTTTAACTATAAAAATAATAGTGATACAATTGTAAAATAGTAGTTAACAAAATATTTAGTAGTATTGAAATAATTATCTAATAGTAATCTAATTTTTGGTAATTGTAAATAGAAGATAATCTAAATGATTGTATGATAGTAATTTTTATTTTCTAAAATCTTTTAAAAAAATGTAAGATAGTATTTGACAGTATTTTTGTTTTTAAGTTATATATAAAAGAGTTTATAAAATATATTTTTTTCTTTTTCAAAATTATAAGAAAAAAAAGAAAATTTGTAAAATGATTTAATAGTAATTTAAAACATAGATATTTTAATGACAAACATAATACTAAAACAATTTAATTAACTAAAAAATAAAAAATAGGATTTTGTTGTGATTGGTCTTTATATTGGTATTTGTATGTGTTTGGTCATACAAAAACAAACACATGTTTGATATATTTTTGTGTTTGGTCATAAAAAATAGATTATTATTATTATCAACGTAAATGATTTTTATGTGTTAAGTCAAAAAGAAATTATGTTTCATCGTCATCTTATTACATCTGTGTTTTAATATATAGTTCTAATCTATTTTATTAAATTGTTGTTATGAGAATATATCATTAAAATGAATTTATAAAATTATGTAACAACAGAAAAATTTAATAAAATGGCCTAAATTTTAGTAGAAAATGAGAAACAAGTAATTTGAAAATAATTATAAATTAATTACACATAGGAAAAATTACAAATTCAAAAAATGGAAAAATGTAAAGAAATTGTTTGAAATACTTTAAGTGGAATACCATTTTTAATACTACATAAAAACCTCATAACATCTGAATTTAGGATGTAGTGTGTAGAGTTTAATATTTAAGGGATGAAACTAAGTTTATAAAATTATATAAAAATTCCAAATGATATATATGATATTAAATATAATATACTTAAAATGAAATTGGAAGAATTTCTTAATCACCTCTAAAATCGTCTTCTTCACCTTATTACAATGTATAATAAATTTATTTATTTATTTATTTTAAAAATTATCATCACAAATTAAGGAGTGGCAATTGTATGATATTGTCATTGACTTGATTAACCTTATTTAACTTTCAACTTTTTTTATTTCACTTTAATTCTTAATTCGAACTGGATTTGGTTTACACTTTTTGGTATGAATGTTTTCTTTAGCCTTAGGTACAAAGTTAAAAACAATTCATTTATGTGCCATGATTATTAAAATAAAAATATTTACCAATATTTATGTGGGTAAACAATTCTAAATTCTGAAATAAATCTCACACAACATATACAAAAATAATCTTAAAATATAAGAAATTTATTATTTTACGTCTTTTGTAAAATTAAAACATCAAATAAAATCTGTGCTTATTAAAATATAAATACTAATCAGAAATTTTATGGAAAAACGAATTCTTAATTTCTAAAATAAATCTCACAAAATATATGCAAAAAATCATAAAACTATGAAATGAATTATGATTTTATATTTTATAAATATTAAAACATCAAATAAAATCGGTGCAACGTACGGGTCCATATATAGTGTTCAAATAAACTTGAGCTAGCACAAAATTCAAAATAATAAAATTTATATCCTAGTACATTTAAGTTACAGAAAAATATAAGTTGTATTGATATCGTTGTATTTTTCGCTTTAGAAATTTTAAAGTTCTTACGGCAAAAAAAGAACTGATGAAAAATACATTTATAAATTCAGAATTTTTGAGTTCAAGTTACAAATAACCCTAAACATACATTACATTTATAAATTCAAATTTTTTGAGTTCAAGTTACAAATAACCCTAAACTTTTCGTTATCCTGTTTAATATCCCAACTAATTATTTTGTTTATTTTAATGCATAAAATTTTATAATTGTGCTCATTTTAATACACAATTTTTTTTTTATTTTAATTAACAATACTAATAAGTTTCCAAGGAAATTTTAAAAATCTCTAAACTTTACAGAAAATTCTAATTTTATTTTGTGTTTGAGAAATAAAAGTAAATAAATTTTGTATAATCTTAAGTTTTGTAATAATTTTTTTTAAGTTTAAACATGTAGATTTAATATAAAATCTGAACTACATAATCACACAGAAAAGAAGTGGAGATAGTTACCTGAGATGATAATGATATAGAATGGACAATTGAGATAAAAGTTGAACCTAAAATAACCACATGCAAAATGAAATTAACCGAGACAGTGAGAATTATGCCAATGAAGGAAATAAATTTTTGAGATAAATTCATAAAAGATGGACAATGGTTGCTGATTTCGTCGAGAAATTGATACTTTGGAAGAACTACAAATCTAAACGACAAACTCTATACTCACTCAGAAATCTGTATTTTAAATTGAAACTGGGGTCGGAGTGGTAAAGGTTACCTCCGGCGTTTCGCGGTGGGTCTGGTTCTCGAGACGGAGCAGGTTTCTTCTTCTTCGACTTCGATTTCACCATTGTTAACTATCTCGGAGTTCTTCTTCTCCGACTTCGAATTCTAGGTTAAAGAAACTGTCACGGGAAAGGGAAAGTGAAACGTAAAAATAAAAATAAATGGCCGAAGTCGACTTGTTTATTTTTTTTTGGGTGGGAATTGTTTTGAATTAAAAAATGGAATCAGAGTTAGTCACCTTAGGTTTAGTTAATAGATGGTTTGGTTAAAATGAAGGTATTGTGGTATTTAGATAGGCAACAAGTGCCTAACAAGCAGCAAGTGTCCTTTCTTGAAATTCATAAGAGAGAAAGTGTGTGGGAGCGTAAAAAATTCTTTTAATAATATAGATAGAGAAATCAATACAAGCATAAACCAAAACCGTTGGTTAACCGGTCCTTATCCAGCTGGTAGTCAACCATTCTCTAAATCTTCTCTAAGTTTAGTGCCCATATATACAGACACATTTTTTTTATTTTTGTGACACGGAAAACTGATTTTTTAGATCTTAGTATCGATATCTAAATGTGTCTTTTACCTTTTTCATCATCATTTGAACTATCACTGAATCAAACTACTTAACAAATTTCTTTTTTGGGCAAACAATATATTATGGAAAAATAAAAAGAGTTGGCATAAATTGGTCCTTATATCAAAAGAGAGAAAAATCCTAACCGTCAAGAGAGAAAATGAGAGATTTTTTTATTGTTTTAAGCCGATGGTTGGAGGTTTTTATAGCTCCGAAATCGACTTGTTTAGTTTATTTTGCTTCTTTTACTTTGATTCGTTTTGTTTCTGGTCACTTGATTTGTTTGATTGCCAGTTTATTTTGAATTTGACAAATTTTTTGATTATGCTCTTTTATTTGTTTCTTCCAATGGATTTGGAAAGACAAAATCTTTGGTTCAATCGAACCGTTTAGAAAGGGTAATTGATAGATCTATAACGGATGGTGGCGACAGGTCTTACCGGCTTCAATCGTTGATGGTTCTTCATTTGATGGTGATGAAGTTCTTGCTGCACACTATGGTTACTACGAAAGGCAACATGAAATTATATTGAGCGATAATCTCTTTGATTCTGTTATTCTCAATAGAGAAATATAAAGAGTTTTCTTTTCTCGGTTGCTCCGACTAGATTAATAAAAAAAAAGGTGACAATCGTTCTCAACTCAGTCTGAAGCATGATGTTTTCGGATTAATACGAAGATTATCACCTTTGAGATTCAACTATTTCAGAAGCAAATATGGAGCTTTTATATGAAAATCTTTATTCATCCATACGCAAATAGATGTGTTAGTTTACTTTGAATCCTTACTGGTGTATCTATTTTCTATATTTTTTTTGCTAGTTCTCTTTGTTTAGAACTTTTTATCTACAAGGTTTAATAATACAATCCAGCGTTAAAAAATAAAAATAAACAGAGTTAGATTTCATTAATGGAGGAAGGAAGCTTAAGTTGATACAAATATCAGAGCACACATTTTGAGTGGTGAGTTTGGGATTGTGATTAATAAATGATTAAGGGACAAAGTAGGTCAGAATTCTCGTTTGTATTTGAAATAAGGTTATAAATGTGAGCCGAGTTTGACATTCAAACCAAACTCACTTTTACAAGACAATGTTAAGATTGCTAAGTTATTTCTATTCTCTTCTCACTTTTACAAGACAATGTCGAAGGATGGCTCGAATAAGACAATAGACGGCTCGTTGTCCTTTGTGATGAGCTCATATTTTCGGTTTGTTAGAATGAAGTCACATATTTCTACAACACGGGTTCGGATTGCCTCGTCCCAAGGCGTTAAATGTGAATCAATGTGTCATATATATTTCTTGACCCTTTCATCATTGTTTTGTCATCTGACGAATTGGGCCTTCTTGATCTTTTAGGCCTTCTTGTAAATTGGTAGGGGTGCAAAGCCCACCTCCAACAATACATATTTAAAAGAATTGCTAAAAAAAATACAATATACAAGAATAACTCAAATAGTGAGAGGATAAACCGAAGACTTTATGACAAAAAAAAAAAAAACAAAGACAAAGAATATTAATTTTTCCCATAATTCTCATAAGTTCAACGGTGACTTCAGTTGACTTGAAACATACTACAAAGATCTGAGCGCTAAGTAAAATTCGTAGGTCCAAATTTATTGTTTCCAATACAGAGAAGAGAACGCTCTACAATGCCAAAGCTTTAGCTACAAGAGTAGATGAAACAAAAGACCATAAAGACAAAGTAGCTTTGCAAGTGCATCTCAAGCTACAGAGACCAGAAGTGGCTATCCAAACCAAAGTATTCTTTAGTATTTCACAATCTGCTACTGCTACCAACATAGAAGTGCAAAAAACGGTTAACATAAAAAACCTTCATGCAAGGGAACATCAGAGGTTTTTCAGACAGCCTTCTTAAATGAGCCGTGACAACGAGTCTACAACAACACCAAAATATCTTAATCCATGTAACAAAGGGTCTCCCACAACAAGGAAAAGATGCACTATAAGAAATAGTTCAATTTGGTCAAAATACTCTATTTCCGTATTTTGACCACTTTATGATCACATCAAATTGTCCGAAAAGCTCAGACTAAAATTGATTATGCCCAGAAAGTGGGTTCAAAATGTTGATCATATAAATTAATGGTCAGAAATGTTGTTAAGAAAAAACATCAGAAATGGTCAGAAATAATTTCTCACAATTTTTACCACTTTTTGTTAATGTTAACTACTATTTAATAATTCATCAGATTATTAATTTAAATTATTAATAATTATAATAACGTGATTTTTTAATGAACATTGAGTATATTATAATTAAATATTACTTGAAAAAAATACAATTTAGGTTAACAACATAAGAATAAATATATTGAAAAATCTAATCTAACAATAATAAAAGGCAGATATGAAGTAGGCCTGGGCATTTTCCGGTTCGGATCGGGTTCGGGTCGGGTCATGTCGGGTCCGGCTCCTTCGGGTCTTAGATATTTAGACCCAATAGGGTAATTACACTTTGTCGGTTCGGGTTCGGTTCGGGTCCTACCGGGTCCGGATCGGTTTGGGTCTTATATAGTTGGACCCAAAGGGGTAATTAGAATTTATCGGTTCGGTTTGGGGTCGGGTTTGGCTCGGGTCCTATCGGGTATGGTCCAAAAAATACATAAACACACACAAAAAATACCGGAAAATATTTAAATACCCAAAAAACACGTGAAATTTTACCCAAAATCTGACCCGAATACAAAAATATCCAAAACTTTATCTGATTATTCGAATTATATTTTTAAAAACCTAAAATTTTACTTAAAATCCCTAATTATATCCGAAAACGCAAATCCAAAACATAAAATAATACTCATAATACCATAAAAATACTAAAACATATATATATATATACATAATATATACTAGAAGTTTTGGATATTTAGGGTACCCTATCGGGTCTCGGGTTTGGGCCGGTTCGGGTCCAAGATCCGCGGGTCCTCCACATTAAGACCCAATAGGGCAAAATGATCGGTTCGGTTCATACCCGAACCGCACATTTTTGGGTCGGTTCCGGGCCGGATCTTCGGGTCCGGGTAAAATGCCCATGCCTAATATGAAGGTCTCTGAGCTATGCCACATAAATTAAAATTCAGCCAGTAATATTGCTTGAACCGTCCACGTCAGCATTCTTTTACGCTTTGGTTTGTGTCGTCTCCGCTTTGCAATCCAATTTTTTGGTTTAGTCTCGAAACACGGTGTTTTGTCCTCTAGGTTATTAGGGTTTCATAGATGCTGGCATTACAGCATCGCCATCGTGCTTAACTTCGAAAGTGTGCTCTTTCACCTCCGATCTCTTCACCTCCCAACTGTTACAAACAGATTAGTCTTAAAATCCGTAACCATGTTGACCTCTTCGGATTCTTCATGTCTAATCTACAAGTTTTGCAAATCTCCGATTAGCCTCCATCGTAAAAAACAATCTGATTCCGAAATCTTTATCAACCTTACCCAGAAACCTCAAAGATGGCTTCCTCCGATGCTATTCTGCCTCAAACCGCCTTTGATTCTCTTCAGTTAGGTAGATCTTCTCAGATCATTGTCGACAGGCTCCTGCGTTATTGAGACTCGAAGAACATCAAGAAGCAAGGCGAGTTTATGGGCATCACGCTGCTTCTCAGTGATGAAATGGTATGGAGTCAACCAAGGTCTTATATGATTTTTTTTTAATTCATATAAGCGACATATAAGCGATGCTTTTAATTCTAAGCATTTTACGCAGGATTCTCTGATTATTCATGGATTTATCCCTGCTGCTCGCGCTGCTTTCTATTGCCCATCTCTACGCGAGGGTTCAGTGTTGCAGGTTTCACGGTTTGAAGTTGCAAGATGTACTAAAACAAACAAGATCACAGATGAGTAAGTCATGGTACCGTCTCAGTTTATATTCCTCATTATAGTTTCTTTATCATTACATTTTAATATGTTGAAACACATGTGATTGTAGGATTGTCATACCAACGGTGGAAGTAAGGTTCAGTGACCTCTCTGATAGAAATAGTTCATGGAAAGCCTATCCAAAATCTTTTGAATACTGTCTGTAAGTACCAGCAATTTTGTTTGCTACATTGATATGGAATTTTAGAGATTTCCATGTTCTTTACCAAACATTTTTGTCTATGTGCTTAATCTAAAAAAAAACATTAATTATCGGAATTGTGTAGGCTTAAACCAGCTGGTGAGCCTCCGTCTTCTAGAGCTGCTCATGTGCAGCTGCTGTCGGCACCATGGTCATTTTTCAGGTTGTTTCTTGCAAATGTGAAAGGCTTTTCGTCAATTATATAACACATGGTTATGTTTGGCTGATTTACAGGGTGGCATTGGCCCGGCTGGGCATTCTACCGATGATCTTATGGTTATGAGAACCTTCCGTGCCCCTTAAATAACTTAAGTTCTTACATTGAAATCTGTTTATTTCTTAAATATCCTGAAATATTTTCTCCATCTGTGTATGGAACAGGGAAACGAGCTCTCTCTCTGACGCTTGGGCATTGGATACAGCTCAGAAACCATATGTATGGCAGAGATTGAACCCTGATGGTTACCGACCAAGTGCTAGAATGTTAGTGATTTAGTTTAGTGGAATGGCTACTGTAGAAAATCTCTTCTTCAACTGAACTTTCACATATTTTTATATTTCTGTGTAGGTATGCTTCTGGCAGTGCCAGTTTTGACGGCATGTTTTTACTCTGTGGTGGACGAGACAAATTGGGGGCGGTATGTTTATCTTCTCGCCTACATTTTTCTTTCTGTCTAGAAAGTAGTAGAATTATCTTTTGAGGATAGGTATTTATATACATTAGGGACATCTCCCTTACTATACCTTGGCTTATCTTGCTATAATATCTCATATTAATTAATATGTCCATGCAACTGCAGCCATTGGGAGATGCAAGTGGTTTACTCATGCATAGAAATGGTCAGTGGGAATGGATTCTGGCTCCAGGCGTAGCTCCTTCTCCAAGATACCAACATTCAGCGGTAAACTAAATATTCTGGAAAATAAGTTCTTAACCCTAGGCTATTAGTAGATTGCTCATTACAGCCTTAAGTCAACATTTACTTGGCTTTAAGATAAAAGGATTAGTGAGGCGTTAAACTTCAATTACAATATAGTGCTCCGTTCCTAGCCATAAATAGTGTGTTTTACTTTCTTTTTTTCTCTGATCAGGTATTTGTAGGTGCAAGATTGCATATCAGCGGAGGTGTTCTAAGAGGAGACCGCATGATAGATGCTGAAGCAACTGTTGCAGGTATTCAGTGGCTGTTTTTGCGTCAGGGTGTATAGCATTATTTTAACTAGAGCATTTAGTATTCACAGTCCTATTTATGTAGATCACTTGCATGTATCCCATTGCAGGAAGGTATTTCGAATGCGTATCAACAATTGATGATGTTCGTCAACTGCTTGGTATTATATTTCCTGCAGCGACTGAAAAACTAAGGCCACCAGAGGACCTTCTTTGTTGATGTGCCCAAAGTGTGGCAACACTAACGTAGCCGGTTTTGCAAAGTATGGACTCTAACCTTTACAACCATTTATGTTTTGACTAGAATTTGATTTTAGTTCCCCTTGATCACAAGTTATATAACTCCCAAGTCATATAAACTCACTTTATTTTTCCAGTATGTTAGGCTAACTCAGATCTTGGTGCTGACCATGAGAGGCCTGCCCTCCCCAAGATTTTAGTTGACATCGTAGGTCAAACACATAATTTCAGGGACAAAGTGTTAGAATACAACTTCTCAGGAAAGACACGGAATATAACTATTACGAATATTGTCTCTGCAGTAGTTTTACCACCTTTAACAACTCCCCTTGAACTCCCACTTGCCGCCAAATCTAAAGTAGCCCTGCCTTCTGCAAGTGATGTGGGTGCATCTTCCAAAAGCTGTGGATACGTTGCTGGTGAGGGAAACGAAAAGTACCAGTAACAGTGATGAATAATCACAGAACGCAAAGCGTTCTGAGCATGTGAAATAGAGCTACCACCACTCTTACCTTCCCTTTTTCATTTTGAGATTTTACTTTAAATTCATCTTTCAGTGTTGCTTTAGTTAAGTATTGGCAAACAGTTTACTTATTTGGTTAGACTAGAATTTTCAAAATAGTATATAATGCTTTGGTAATGATTTGAACACACTAGGTATTTTGTCTCATAATCGCGTATGCTCTGCTGAGTGTATGATATTGAAGCACTTCATTTAAATTGATATCAAATAGAATTGCCTGGTGTTGTGTAGCTACAGTTGTTCATGTCCAGTGATGATAATGTTAAAATAATGTCAGATATGATTAATCCAACCTTTGAGGGACTTAGTTAGTCGCAAAAATTAGGCACCGATGATTTAGTCCATCGAATTATTTAGTCCATCTCAGTTTAATTGTGAGAATATCTTTTCCCATATATACATCTCCTTAACATAAAAATAAAATCAAATATCTTTCACAATGATCTCCATCTTCCACCTACCTATTAAAAAATGAAAATCATTTTTTAAAAACAAGTCTACCAAAAGGCTCTACTTCTTTAACATGTTTCAAATCACATCTTAAAACCACCAGATGGCCCGTCTTCTAACTCTTTCACGTAGGAATACTCTCATTGTGACACATTTCTCCAATCATCTGCAAAAGTGTAAGAATTTCAAAATCAGACCAAAATTTTTACATACCTTAATCAAGGGTCGCCATCTTGAAGGGATTGGGGGAAACCATCTCTATCCACCCTCTCAATACTTGGAGGTAAGACACATCCTTATCTAGCTGATTCACCAAAATGTTTATACATTTGATGTCATAACACATCATATTTAATTATTAGTTAGTAAAAGTTTATACAAAGGCCTGGAGAATATATATATATATATATATATATATATACATCATTTTCTTATTAACCCAAAATACACAGACGTATTTAATAATGTTGTTATTCAAGCCTACTACAATTTAAATACGAGAAATGAGGATTGATCTTAGGGAAAATTGCCAAATATGACTCAAAACTTGATTTGAAATGCAAAAGTAAACCCAAACTTGAATCAAATGCAAAAGTAACTTAAAAGGCTGTTGAAATTACAACCAACCCCTTGTGAACAAACAAAAAAAGAGTTTTTTTAACGTTTTTAGCCCTCGCAAGTCGTCTGCCCAGACGACTTAGTTTGAAGTCGTCTGGGACAGTTTTTCTTAAAAATAATTTAAAAATTGTGTAATAAATATTTTGATAAAGGAAAAATTGGAATTATGTAATTAACATATGTCTTAAGAGATATAAATTAATATATAACAAAATTCAGTTGTTTTCAGCATAGATGAGTGAAAGTAGTGAGTCATGATATTCTTTGGTTTAGGTTTCACCAACATATGTTGTAGTATTGTATGTGTTTCTTAGGGTTAGATTTTTGAAAGCATAAATGTTTTTTTGAAAA
>CAKOAT010708486.1:1909-41082 GCA_932364175.1 Eruca vesicaria subsp. sativa | reverse complement strand
AACTTACGCCTCACTGCTGTCAACCGCAGCTCTGAAAGCAGTGCATCCTTGCTAACAAAACTCTTGTTGACATATATACTGTTACCATTCGATCGTCCTCCTTCAATAGCATATGTATCTTTGAAATCTTCAAAAACCACATCACCATCTTCTTCCTCATCCTCATCTCTAACCTTTCCATAAACACTATAATCCTCACAATTCTCGTCCGCTTCAGCAACATTAGAGCAAACAGAGATTTCAGCATCATCCTCCTTATCATCCTCCTCCTTATCATCCTCCTCCTTATCATCCTCCTCCCCATCATGATTTTCATCTCCAACCAACTCATTATCACCTTCATCTTCAAAACATTCATAAGCTTCTTCCCTTTTCTCTGAAACCGTTCTCACCTTGCTACGGCTTGATACACAAAGACATACTCTATGAGTTTTGAGTATATCGAGCAAGTTATGAACTTGTCTATCACTTGTAACATGAATGGGAGGGGTGTCTGGAGCCATCATCATTTCTGCTGGTAATGAGTATCTAATCTCCATAGTGACTATGCTCATGTCCAGGTTATAATCTTCTTGTGCCATTGCAACAAGTTCAGCATGTGTTGAATCTTCATTCAATAAAAACAATCTTGCTCCTTTGANACATTACTAAACATAGAGAATTTCATGAAAGTTTACTAAACATCGTCTGGACGACTTACCCGTAAGTCGTTCGGACGACTTACTTCTAAGTCGCCCATTGAGGTCATTTTTGCAATTGAAATTCAAATGGGACGACTTACTTCTAAGTCGTCCAGCTTTGTTTGTTAAAAAAAAAATCCAGACGACTTAATTATAAGTCTTCTAGATAAAACGGTCTACTTTTGCTTTTGACCGAATTGTGTCAGATATTTGAATTATAAGTCGTCTCAGGTTAGTTTTGCAATTCAAAAATAAAACTTAAATTTTTAACTTCTCCAGACGACTTAATTAGAAGTCGTCTGATCAGAAGACTTATGTTAAAGTCGTCCAGAATAAGCAAGGTTTGACCAGAAAACTCGAAAAATATTCTGGACGACTTTGATTATCCTGGACGACTTTAATCTATCTATATTATTAAAATTGACTCTAAAATAGTATGGCCTTCTTGTATCTATCTATATTATTAAAATTGAAGTACCTTTTGATATCGTTTGGAAATAAGGATAGTATGATATATGAGATTTTTTTAGAAACATGGATAGCAAATTAAGTACTTCTTTTTATTTACATATTTAACTATGTGTACTGAAGGGATGAAGTAAGACATAGCCAGGTTACAAGCACATTGCGAACCTGCAGTAAGATCATCGCCATCGATCGATGGTAACGACATACCATCGATCGACACTAAGCCTTCACCAGAACCGACGTCTGCAACAACTTACACTAAGGAAGAGATTGATGAGTTAGCAGAGGATATCTGCAGAAAAACCAATACAACAGAGAGCAGACTTGATTTGAGATGTGATGATGTCTACTTCTCCTTTGACAACATCATAGATTTCTTAACAGCCCGCACAGATGAGTTGAAGAAAGAGTTAGCTTCAATGCAGAGGTATATTGCGAGTCGACCAGAAGCTTCGACGTTGATCAACAAGACTACACCACCATCGATCGATAACGATTCTATTTCAGCAATTGGACGGCTAGAAACAGAGGGAACATCACAAGACCCACTCAACACTGAAAAGAACACATCAGACCACACATATGCCACAGTTATGAAGCACCAATTCAATATTGAGAGCCTTGGAGAAAGGTTGCTGAAGATAGAGAATGCTACTGCAATTATGGATGAAAAGTGGACCAGAGGAGATGAAGCAATGAGAAACTTCCTGGTATATGGTTCAAGAAGAGAAACAATGAAATGGAGACTTGTTTCCCAACAAGTAGTTGTTTTCAACATCGGTAGTTATCCTCTTTCCAACAGTCAAGCTAAATGACTATAACAAAGAGTTGAGTGGGAGGCAACCCACTATTAGGTATTTTTTTTTATTTAAATTCGTATTGATTTCGTTTTTATTTCATTGTTTTTGTGGACATATGCCACTATTGACCGACAAGATTCAGTCGACATTGATCAACAGTTACAATACCATGGTGATCGACGGTAGCACTTGACTATCGATCGATACCGTTTCCGGTCTGGTATATCGTTCTAAACTTTTTACATTCAGTACTTTTGATTTATTTTTCTTACATAACTCCGAATGTTTTACACTTGGAACAGTTTAATTTAAGTCTGGAGGATGTTTACTGATATTTATTTTACTTTTGAGTCTTATTAAAATGTTTTCAAAAGAGTTTTTATTGAGTCAAGACGTCAATAATGATTACTTTCACTTTTTGCTTATTATCTAACCACTCTTTAGCACCATTCTAGATTTATTGATTACAGACAAAACTATAGATACTAAAGTGGATCAACATGTCAACTATCCACACTTTCTAAGTGATATCATGCATATTTGCATTGTTTTAGCATTTCATTGTGTACATAAATCATCATATAGATTAAGGTTTAGGCATCTTTAGGGTCCATATTGCATTCATATGTTTCATTAGATGCTGGAGTGTCCAATGGAATGATTTGAGGTGTTTGGAAGCGTTATGGTTCAAATTTGGCGCCGTTGCCGGGGAACTAGTTGATTTGTAATTAGGATTTCAATCTTTCTTGAGACTAAGCTTTATTTTCTTGCTTTGTTTTGCTTTTGTATAGTTACTAACTCTTTATTCTAGTTCTTTTGTTGTTACAGTGATGGCCTCAAGCTACTTTGAGGGGCCACAAGAAGAGGAAGATCACGTTGAAGATGAGCCATATATGGAACCACCACTCTTTGATGCAAGTATACTCACACCAGCACAGCATGTAACGTTATATGAGCTTCAGAAGAAGTATCTGGGGTCGGCGAAGACATCCCTAGCACGAAGGATCCGAGTGGAGATTATTTGGGATAGGGCAGAGCTTGAACGAAGGGAGGTTAAACAGTATGAGTTTGATGTTGCTTATAACCTTAAAGAGGTTATGTATTGGGTTCCACCACCACAGCTGGAAGGTACAAGTATTTCCACTTTAGAACTTCAACTTGAGGAAATTTGCTTGCTTTGTGGTGAAGACAATGCCCCTAATCTTAATTCTCTTGTGCTCATAAATGATTCTCTTCATCTGATATGTGAAACTAGGAAACTAGATAATTTGAGAGTAGAAAAACTTTCTAGAGATCACATTGAAGTTTGCTTTGTCAAGAACTTCCTTTGTGCTTCATTTGAACTTGAGTCCAACTTTTTTATGCTTGAGAATTCGAGACCTCTTCTTGAAATGGTCTCCTTGTTGATGCTTGAGAATTCTAGACCCCTAGATGATTTAAGGGATGAACTTGATGTGGATAACCTCTTGCTTGAGATGGAACTCCCCTATTTCAAAAATATTCATGAGAATAAGAACATTGTGTTTTATTTGATTGATGGAGATAGTGTAGACTACTTTGTTAAGGCCCCTTTTGCGCATGTAGTTGACTTTGTCTTTCCACCAAATGCATTTGATTCTCATGACCATCTTAACATCAAAGAGAATTCCATAATTCATGCTGCATCTTTAGTGAAACTCTTTGATGATAAATCTGTATATTTTCAATGGACAGTAGTGTGCTCTTTTTGCATACTTTGTTTCTTGTTCTTGTAGGAGAAGGATCAAAGGTGCATTGGCTCAACCTTTTGATACTTATGAATAGAAAGCACACAAAGTCAAGCTAGAGACTCAAAACAAGCTCACTTGGGAGGAAGTCCCATGCTTATCCATTGAATATATTCTTTTTCGTCTTGCTTTAGTGTGTTTAATAAATGCAATTGAGGATTTTCAGGTTGGGTCTAGAGCTAATAAGAGAAGAAAGGCATCCAGCTTCCAGCACTAGCACTTAACGCCCATTACCACACCTCAGCCTCCACTTGAGGTACAACTCCAGCCGTCCCTTGTATATACCATTTTTTTTTTAATATATTTTGAGTCTCATGCATTGCATTGTACATACATATATGCATAGATAATTCAAATTTTTTTTGAAAAATATCTAAAAAGCAACAAAAAATAAGCATTTAGGTTGCATCATTTGCATCTTTAAGATTGAGTCTAGAAGCATTTAGATTGCATTCATGCATTGGGAGCTTACCTAATAAGGAAACACATGCTTAGAACTCAAAATTACACCCTAGCTGATCATAGCAAGTAGCCTAAGCATCTCTTGAAAAGCTTGCATGCTTCGAGCCCTGAAAACTCTTCTTGAAACTTGTTGCTTGTGTGAGATTGACATTCTTCTTTAAACCAACTCCAAATGAACTTAAAGCTGAATGAACTTAATATTTCTTGCTTATGGGAACTTGCATACTTGATCATGGGTCATACACATTTGGGTTTTACTTATCCTTCATACCACTCTTTATAAAACCCAAATGGCACTCCTTACCTTTCAACCCTTACCATTCTTTGAAGCCTAAATCATTTTGCTTGTGTGAGGCCTCTTTTGATAGCTTGTCATGCGCAAAAACTTGAGAGTATTAGGGGCGACATTGGTTGTTCTTATCTCATACTAGCTATAGGACCTCTTGAGAGCTAGCAATTAGGATGGGAAGTTTGGTATTGTGATGCAAAAGAGTTTATCTTGGGTCTTGGGGTGTTAGATGAGTGAAAAGAATGAACTAAAGAAAGAAAAAGAAAAGAAAACCACTAGGGATAAAAAAAAGAAGAAGCAAAAGCTCTAGAACTTCAAATAAGAAACCCCTTAGACTAAAGAAATGAAAGAAAGAAAAGAGTCTAGAAAAGACTTTGGGGAAGACATATGAAAAATAAGAGTAGAGCTTAAGTAAAAATTGAAAGAAAAAGTCCCTAGTTGGTTCAAAAGAAAAGAAAAGAGAAAGAGTTCATTGGGTGAGTGAAATAAGAGAGTTATCTTAATGCTTTTGGGGAATGAATGGGTTTGAGATCTACACTAAGGAAAAGGGTAGAGTTAAAGATGTCTAGGAAAATGGTAAATTGATAAGAACAAGCAATGTATGCATAAGTTTCTCCTTTTCTTAGATGGATTTTGCATAAGATCAAGCTCCTATTCTTGAGTGTAAGCCACTAAAAAGAAATGTATTGAAACCCCTCTTTTATTCTCATCTAGCCATTTAACTTACCAAGCCAAATGATTGAGATCAAATTTCCATTTGCAAGAACTCACCTTATTAGCTTATGCTTAATTGAATGTGAGGGTTGGTTGAAGAGATTTGTTGATTGGTGATCCATAACTTGTTTTATAAAAATGAGTCTTGATAGGCCTTGAGAAACTAGAGTGTACTAATTGATATTGCTTATGTTATAGGTTATGTTTGTTTAGGATGTGGTGTTGGTATAAGAAGTGTATCCTTTGGTTTTAATCCCCCATTTTCATTCTCTCTTCCTTTGATCTTAATTTATTACTTGAGGACAAGTAAATAACTAGTGTGGGGGAGTTGATATCATGCATATTTGTATTGTTTTAGCATTTCATTGTATACATAAATCATCATATAGATTAGGTTTTAGACATTTTTAGGGTCCATATTGCATTCATATGTTTCATTAGATACTGTAGTGTCCAATGTAATGATTTGAGGTGCTTGGAAGCATTGTGGTTCAGAAAGGAGTGAAGAATGAAGATTGGTCAGGAATCTGGACAAAATAAATAGTGGGGCAAAGTCAGGACGAGCTGGCGCGGGTAGCCAGCCCCGGATTGATGCACCCGCACGTCCCACAAGGCCAAGCTCCGACCATCTTGCGCGGGTAGGCTGGCACGGGCTCATGTACCCGCGCAGCCAAGGAGCAGACCCATCGACCATCTGGCGCAGGTAAAGCTGCTCGGCTACGAACCTTGACCACAAACACGAGCTGGCATTGCCCAGCCTGAAATTTACTTTATTTTCCAAGGCCTTTTTGGTTCTTTTGTCATAAAACCCTTGTGTCTCCATTAGAGCATATAAATACTCTTGTAATCCCTTTTGAGAATCTTATCTTATTTTCTCTCTAGAACTTTGCCTCTCATTGTAAAAGCTTGAATTTTTATATCAATTTAAGAAAATTCTTCATCTTAATTTCTTCTTCTCTTGCTCATTAACATGATTAGTCTTGACTCACATATGGGTTTAAGGCTTTTCATGGACATTGGAGAGTAGTTAGCTTTGGTATTCATGGATTTATGTGATTAGATGATGATCTAGGGTGTTTAGGGTTAGATCCATCATGTTCTATGCATATTAGTTGAGTTTAATGCTATTTTAGACCTGATCATTCTAGAATAGAGTCCTAGACATTTCATGCCCACAAACTGTATGATGAAATGCCTGAATGAAAGTATTTATGCTTTTTACTTGCTTAGCCAAGGACACTTGATGCTAGGGATGCTTAGATGGTTATAAGACTTGTTTCTCAATGCTTGTTTGATTGATTTAGACCAAGGACACTTGATGTTTAAAGATTGATAGCAAAGGAGCTTTTACCTTGACAAAAGACTAGTTTAGAATTGTGTCTAGACCTATAGGGCTTGATAGATTGTTTGAAGCTTCACCCTAGATTGGATAATCACAAGAAGTAAAATGCTTAATCCATGAATCATAGTTGTTCTTATTGATTAAAAGTATTTCTTGTAGTTGTTTCTTGATTGGATTTGAGATCACTTTGTTTATATTTCTAGGAACTTAGCTTGTTACAAATCATCTTTCTTATTTGCTTAGCTTAGGAAAGTTTGTGTATTCTTGGTGCATAAATCTCTAGTTCTCTGTGGGTTCGACAATCTTTTATACTACATTGATTTGCTCTAAGGCATAAAAACCCTTATCACTGAGATTGTTTGAAAGAACCAAAGATGACCTCTACCTAAACCTGACACAACTGCTTGTCTTGGGGCTTGGTATACACGGGATCGAATACTTCAAACAAGTCTGGAAGGTAAATCTTTGTGTAGATCTTTCACCTTCTCTCTCTCTATTTTCGAACCTAGATATATAGATAGATTTATTTTTATAAAATGAAGAAGAAAAAAGTCTGAAAATAATAAATATATGATAGGTTTTAGTTAAGTGGAATTCGAACATGACTTGGTACTACAACCATTAAGCTTGATTTATAAGGATTCCAATAAAAGAATTCAAACGGGACTTGGTGGCGACAATCATCAAGGTTTGATTCATATGAATTCTTGGATATATGTCAAAAAGAAGTGAACATGACTTAGAGGCTACCACCAGTAAGGTTTGATTCATGGAAGTCTGTCTAATCTAAGTCAAAGATCTTGCAATAAAAGTAGATCTTGATTGAGAGAGAAATAAGTAGAGAATATAGGAACTAATTTTACTTGCAGGTCCAGATACTTGTTTGAAAATTCTTACATCATGTGATCGATACTCCAAAGATCAATCATGCACTTTTTATGCTAAGAAATGAGGTTTGTAGAGGGGAATGCCATACAAGATTTGTGAAGTTGTTGAATAGATAAATTTGGTTGCTAGACTAGGATATGGTATAATGTTTTCCTGGAATTTAGATATCTTATATGTGGTTTCCAATATTGTAGAGGTGGTGATTTTTAAGAAATTTTTTGAGTCTCCGATATTTTGAAACCTCTTTCAGAGAGACTGCCTGTTTGTTTTGCTTGAGGACAAGCAAAAGGGTAAGTCTGGGGGAGTTGATATACCATGAATTTTACCCATTTTTAGCCATGGTATATAAATGTTTTACTATCTAATTATTATGGTTTAAAGTCTATATAGCATATTTATAGGTTCAGAAGTGATTTGGAAGAAAATGATGATTTTGGAGTCATTTTGGAGACAAAGGGATTTCACCTGAGCTGACCATCAAGCGGGCTGACATAAAGATATCACAATCGATGGATGCACACCTTGTGATATCGATCGATAGGCGTAACACGCAGAGACACGATTTTGTCTTGAACGGTTGGGAGCCCAAGTCTTCACCAAATAACGATTCTACCCCTGACGAGTTTTAACCTAAGTATATTAACTTTGCCATTGTGTTACTGGCAAATAGATCTTTTTATTATTATTTTTTTCAATACCTAAATAGTTAGAGAGAATATTGGAGAGAAGATCTCAAGGTTGTTACAGGCTTGTGATTGCAACTCCACTGATTTATCTATGCAGTTTTCTTATTTGTTTATTGCTAGGATTTATTTTGCTATGTCTGAGTAATTCACTTGTTATATTTAAGGTTCAAATAGGTTATGAATGATTAACCTAAATATAGATTTTTTAAGTTGTGTATTCAGCAATATGATTGATCTTAATGCTTGTGTTGTAGAGTAGGTAACTAGAACCCTAATGATTGAATGATTAGAACGGATCCTTATTGAACTGGGATTGCTAGAAATATGCGGCAGCTGATCTAGGAACTTAGTGAGCACTGTTCAACCCGCGCTTAAAGCTTGCATATAGAAGCCAACCGATCGACATTCATCTCGAATCGTTGATCGACGTTTGCGAAAGGTGTATCGATTGATACTCCTATAGAGTCACAATCGACATTTTCTACTGGTCAAAATTGCGACAACTGAGGCAGTAGATCTAGTGATAAGGGTTTTATAGCCTTAGAGCAAATAAATGTAGTAAGGTAAGTAGAGTGTCAATCCAATCCTGAGAGCTATTGAACAAAGAGAATGCAAGACATTGCTTAATCTAAATGCAATCAATGAGGGTTTGTTTTATAAGTAACTAGTAACAAGCAATATGTAAACAAGAATAACTAAGCTTTGGTTTCATTGAGATAAAAGAGCATATGAATAAGGGTATTGACTTTGGGTGATCAAGTTACTATCTAGGGTGAAGTTTCAAGCAATCATTCATATCCTATAGGTCTAAACACAATTCTAAGCTAGTTCTTGGTCAAGGTAAAAGCTCATTTGCTATCAATCTTTAAACACAAATGGTCATTGGTATAAATCAATCAAGCAATCATTGAGAACAAGTCTACTAACCATCTAAGCCTTCCTAACATGAAGTATCCTTGGTTAAGCAAGCAAAAAGCATTATTACTTTGGTTCAGGCATTTCATCATACACCTTGTGGGCAGGAAATGCCTAATGATCTAGTTTAGAAGGATTAGGTTTAATCTAGCACTGGAATAAGTAATAAGCATAGGACAAGAAGGATCTAACACTAATCACCCTAGATCATCACTTAATCACCCTAATCACCCTAACCCATAATCTCAAAGAGAGTCTACTCACTAACCTTCATGTTTAATCTTAAACCCATGATGGATAGAAGACTAATCATGATAAGAAGAAAAGATAGACTCAAATTACTCAAGAAACAAAGCTTATATTAATCAAGGATTCAACTTTTCAATGTGTTTTTGAGAGAAAAGAAGATAAGATCCCCAAAATAAGGTTTAAGGATATTTATAGCAAACTAAAATCGAACTGGGCCAACCCAACAAACCTGAGATGGCCCAAACAAAAGAGATAAAAGGTCTGGTCAAACTTGAATTCTTGACTTTTTTGACGCTCACAGCGGCCTATGGAGGCCGCTGCATCTTGCCGCTACAGTGGCCCAGCGGCCTTTCGCTCCGCTCCAAGCCGCTCCCACTAGCCGCTGCCACACTTAGCCTGTGAAAGCTCCCATTTCCTCATTTTTGGTGTCACTATGCCGCTGCGTATGCCGATATCAAACAACGACTTGGCTAATTTAATTCTCGAAATTCACTGCCAAAAAACCGCTCCCGTAAGCCGCTGATATACTTGGTCTCACTGCAGGCTTGATGTAGCGGCTACTCGACATTGTTGCTAAGCCGTTGTAATGTCTCTAGGCCGCTGGGCTTACTCGAGTAGTGATATATGTCTAGTAAATTAGCCATAACTCTTAACATACAACTCTTATTAACCTGAGACCACTTCCATGGAAAGCTTACTCAATTTCCTATCTCTTCCCAGAATCTTAGCAACAGAAGACATCTTTAAGACCTCAATCCATGTTCATCTTTCACCCCCTTTTGGATCACAATGCTCTCAAACAACTTCAATCACTCCATGGCACACTCCAACACCTAATAAGGACATATGATTGCAATATGGACCTAAAGATATCTAAACCCTAATCTATATGATAATTTATGTACAAAATGAAATGCTAAAACAATGAAAATATGCAAGATATCAACTAGTCAATAGACGGTCTAAGACGCTAGCTTATGGACTGTGCCCTAGTTGAGCTCTAACATATCCTCCAACTTAAACCACTATATCATGTTAGTCCTAATCACCTGAATAGTAACCCTAGGTCTAGCTACCTTCTTAATATCGTTACAACCTACTTCAAACCAACTGAACAACTACCTTGTTCAAATCTTTCTTTTAATGTAAATACTTTCAACCTAGCTTAAACCCTGATTAGATCTAATGTGTACCCTAGCTCCTTGTGGATTCGATCCCTAAGTACTACAATCGAACCTCTTATTTGAGAGAGTAAAGATTCATCCTTAGGGTAATTTGAGTGGCCTAAAAATAAAACCCACATCAGATGGAAATCAAGGATCATTCCATACCAAAATAGATGATCATGTTCCCACCCTTTTGATTAGTCATTTGCTAACCAGAGATCTAGCGGAGATCATACTGCGCCATCCATATGACGGCGAGAATGATTGAATAGGTTCCATAAGTGATGCATTCCTGAAATATTGTCCGTTAAAAACACGAGCAAACAAAGTGTTCGGTTTCTCAATCAATCTCCATAATTGTTTTCCAATCACGACAGTGTTAAAATCTGATAGGCCTTTGAGCCCCAATCCTCCTTCCTCCTTGGGGCAACAAAGTTTGTCCCATGATTTTCAGTGCATCCCACGAGTGTTGCTTCCTGAACTCCACCAAAATTGAGTCATTACACTCGTTAATTTCTTAATTATCTTTGTCGGAACACGATAACATGATATGACATGGTTTGGTAAAGCTGTTACCACAGACTTTATGATCACCTCCTTTCTACTCTTGGAGAAAAAATTGAAAGTCCAACCATTTACTCGATTGTGTTAAACGTGCTTTAATGAAACAAAAAAACTGAGTTTTTGAGCCCGCCAAACTCTACCAAATATGACCCCATACCATCCAATTTCTGAATCCCTAAAACATTCTTAAGTTTCTGTCTGGAAGGCTCTCCAATCTTATGACCGAATCGGACCGAAGATTTTTCAAAGTTTATCTGCTGCCCCGATACCACCTCGTAATCCTTTAGAATCCCGATGATTGTCCAACATTTCTCAGCTTGAGCTTTACAGAAAAATGGCTATCATCTGCAAAGAAGAGATGAGAAATTGGAGGGCAAGCCATGCAACCTTTATACCGGTCAGTTTTTTCTCTCTCTCAGCCTTTTCAATATTCGCCACTAAAACTTCTGTGCACAGAATAAAGTGAGTATACATTATATAAAATAAAACACAAACTGAAACACAAAGTGAATTATATAAATAATGGTTTTCCTTTCTCTGTGGTGATAATAAAAACACAAACTGAAATATATAGTATATTTTATATAAAATAATTTTATATATAATATTACCTTATTTAATTTAGTCAAATATAAAATTTTGAGAATTCAGTTGTAAGAAAATAAAATATCATAAAATTAATGATAATTCTTAGAAAACTAATACAAAAGTAAATTTTTAGTATGTTGTTTCATTTTAAAATAAATTAACAAAAAAAAACATGTTAATATATGAATAATACAATTACATCAAATTGCATCAAGTTATAAAATTTCTAATATAATATTATGTATAAATAAAAAGATTATTATTAAACATTTATATTATTAAAGAATATATTTTACTCTATATTTAAATTACAAAACATAAAAATATAATTATTTTATAAAACCAATAATAAGATTATGAATTTACATTGAACACAAGTTAAATAAAACACACACTAAAATAGGAGTGTAGATCGAGTTTTAGTGTGTGTTAAAAGCCTAAAGCAGTCGTACGATGTTGACCGAAAAAAAGCAGTCGTACGATCCAATAATATCCAAAAGAAATGCAGTGGTGCCGGTCAGATGGTGTAGTGTACGGTACCAATGACATTGTTTATACGAAAACTGTAATAGAGCTCATAGCGGATCTTTAATAGCTGAGAAGTTTAAGCCCAATTATGTTGATAGACCAGGTTTTATTTTAAATCAAAACTCGGCGAGAAATAGATTCTGGAACAAAGGAAGCAATAAATATTACTTTTACTTGGCCAATGCAAATTACTCGGCAGAGATTTGTTGTCGAAATTTGATGTCAAACTGTTGCATGTTAGAGTTAGAAATTGTTAAATGGGCATGCGAATATTGGAAAGCCTAATGTTGCATACGCATGTATAAGAAACGATTGAGATATTTTTTTAGTTCGGTTGAGAAAGAAGAGAAAATGTTTAGGATAAAATAGGTAGATTTGAATTAATAAAAAAATAAACTAATAAAACTACACAGGCGATAAATAACTTCGAAAAACTAGTATATGCATTTTATTCAATAGAAAATTTGAAAGAATTTGAAAATATTTAATTTAATGAAATTTGGTTTCGAAAGAATAAAAAAGTTATATAACTTTTACTGAAATTCTATAAAATCACATCAATAATCATGATTCATGAGTACTTTGTTAACATAAATAAATGAAATTTAACAATATATTATAAATCACCAAAAGTCTACTAAAATATATACTCGTATAATCCAAGTGAGAAAGCTTATGTGTAGTTTCCTTGACTGTTTTCGATTTTGCAATTAAAAATATATACTTTTTATTATTTTATTTAAAATATTGTTTTATTATTTATTAATATTATCCGCGGGTCTTGCGGGTTATCCGTAAAATTAAGCGGACCGGTGTGGATTTAGTATTTTTTCTTAGCGGGTCGAAATTTTTATTTAAAAAAATTATTCAAATCTGTGGGTCGGCGGGTCGGTGCGTCCGCGGGACAAGTTTGACCCGCAACCCAGCTCTACTTAAGCGATCGTTTACGACATCCAATTTTAAAAGGACATATTTTTTGTAAAGTTTGTTATATTAAGAATTTTTGTTAGTATTTATATGTAAACAGAATTTATAATTATAATAATGATATGTATATGTAAGAAAGTTTAGCATTATTATAAAAACTAGAGATTTTACCGCGCTACGCGCGGTTCATTTGCTTATAAAGTTTTAAAAGATATACGTATAAATTTTTTTTGAACATATTAGAGTCATTTAAATTTCATTGAAAATACATTATTTTGTGACTAACTGTTTCTATAACTTTTAATCGCTTAAAATTTAACAACCTAATAAAATGCAATAAATGAAAAATATTTCTTTTAAAACAATTTTTTAAACACATTGATAATTTTGAAATAGAGGGAGTATAACTTAAACAACAAAATTTAAAATAAATTTTATTAGTTATGTTATATCATTGGTTTGTTTTGATTATATTTGACAAATTAGAGTGAAATGTATTGAAAGATTATAAGTTTTTTCTGTTTGAACTACCATTAATTTATAGTATATATTTTAGATGTAAACAGTGATAAATTTTATATTAAACAGTTTTTATATTTATATTATTTTTAAGAATGGTTATCTTATTTTTTACTCATGTCTTTATTCTATATTGTATTTAATATATCTTTTTTTCCTTTTGTATGTAATAATACACTAATTTTATTTTGAAAGTACGACATTGTAAAATAGAAGAGTCTTTATCTCATAAAAATATATCATAATTGTTTATCGAATCACACTATCATTATTATTTATGTTATTTGTGAACTCAAACTTTTTAATATTTTAATATAAAAAAATAAATAAATGATAAATTTGATTTTAGTTTGTGTTTTTTAATGTATAAATTATTTGTTTTAAAAGTTATTAATAATTTGTAAGTTAGTCTTTGGCCATATTTTATATTTAGTTATTTTAAAACAAATGTGGGAACAAATATTTTAAACTAATTTCAATATAAGTTTGTATAGATTTCGGTTTTACCACCAAATTTGATACAATTTTAAAATTTACCTTTAAAAAATAGGGGAAAATTCATTTTTTACCTTCTATTTGTTACTATTATTCATGTTTACCTTCTTTAAATGATCATTTTCAATATATATAAGTATGAGATTTCATTAAGGAGGTAAAATATATTTATACCTTATGTTATAAATATGTAAATATAAATAATTATTTATACAAATAAAAAGTTTAAAAAACTAATTTTATAGTTCTTGAACTATAACTTTCAAATTCATATTTTTTTATAAAAAAGTTTCATAGTTTTTCAACTTTTCGTCAGCTACTAAATATTTGTGTTTATACTTCTCTATTTAGTGTGAACAATTTAACAATTTAACAATTTAAATTAATTTTCAATTCAATTTTAATTTCAAATGTTTAATTTATACTGTAACAAATATTTATTTTCTTAAGTTTTATTTCTTTTGCATGTCCCTGGTTTTTAAAAATGTACCATCACAAATATTCTCTTTTGTGAAATAAACTAAAATATTTAATTTGCAAGTTATTTTCTTATTACACTGTTTAGTTTGTTATATTTGCAATTTGTAATTTTATAAAAAACGTGAAGACTTGGCAAAAACATAAATACATAATATCTATTTTTAACATTAACACCAATCCTATATTTTCTTCATTAATATCACTTTCTATTTTCTTCTTTTTCTTCTTCAATAAAACAAAAGCTATATTTAAATCTGTTGATTATCTGTTGTAAATCATCTAATTTTTCCCCCGACATCACGTGAAAAGAGTACGTCTTTAGTAACATGTTTTTCTATGCAAATATTTGTTTTTTCTTTATTTACAAAAACAAAAACCAATTTATATATTCTTCAGGTCATTAGAGAAACATAAAATTTACATAGAATAAAAATGTTTCCCATCAAAAAAAAAAAGAACTTGGTTATGTCTTTTGCTTCCTCAGAGATTACTCTTGTTCTCAATGCCAATTTAGAAGCCATTTCCTGCAAAGCAACAGAAATATCAGAAAAGGTTGCAGATTTGTCGATAGTTATGAGGGTACTATAAATAAAAACTAAGATGTGGTTACCAGCAGGAGCTGCTGATTCGGACTCCTTGATCGCAAGAACAACACAATCAGACATGAAGAATGTCTTACCAGTTGAAGAAGCATGCTCTAAGTCATCACCTCCCTGAGTCTGTCCAAAACCCAAGACGGTATTACAAAACTGAAACCAAGTCCAGTGTTAAACAACTTATTTGCGCAAACGGTACACCATACACGCCTTGAAGCAAGGCTAGATATCACAGTGCTGTATATAACTTATGGAAATATATAAGAAAAAATATAAGAAAAAATCTACACACAAAGCTGTATAATTTTCCTCTGGAAAAAGCTTGCTTCTTTCTCTTAAAGGCTGTTTGGATTCATTTCTTCGAGCAACATTTGCTTGGGAACTTGGGACAGAATACCACAATCAAATACACATCAAAATAACTACTTCAAAAACACTGTTTAATAAGAGTTCAAAGATAAACTAACATCGACACCAATTTAGTTAACTTTGAAATGTATTCTTGAATTAACCTGATTGGGAACCACAACCGAAGGTTCATTATCATTGCTGGATCCGTTGGCTGGAACATTTTTGCTTATATCATGCTGCTTCGATGGCTTAACAGCACCAAAGGAGCATTTTTTGTCCTTTCATGTCCTTTCAAAGAAAAGTATCAGCCACATTGTATGAGTGAGAAAACCACATCATACCTCAATCATCATACCTCAACCAAACATATTCCGAGCTCACCTCAGCACAAATCATGCATTGTATTTCTTTGCTAACTTAGAAAGAATAACCTGAGATGTGCGCCAACACGAAAGACACAGGTATCATCGCCTTTTTGAAATAGTGTATCAGACAGAAAGACCGACGATAAACTCATAAAGCTCAAGCAAAGCCGGTTTCCTGCAAGTCATCGCCTTTTTTGAAGGTAGGACTTGAGGAGGCATATAAACTCTGCAACCTGCACATACCATAAACAAAGAAAAAAAAAAGAGAGTGGTCAATATCAGAAACAATGAATGATAAGCAGTTGTTTCTCTAGAGAAAAAAAAGTGTAGCTCGAAGATTGACTCCCGTGGATCTCTCTTAAAACCTCTACACTCTCCAAGACTGTCAGACTCAAGTTTTGAAGGACGACTGAGTCTTGTCCAGCGACTCTAAACTTTGGAATTTCTTCTGCACAAACCAACACAATCAGAAAAGCACAAAATAATAACAATAAGATCAAGATGCAGAAACAATGTATTTTGTGGATGTCGTGAATCTACTGCATAGATAACAAATTTTATAAAATATTAAAAACAGGAAGAAAATAGGAAGCGGCACCTGTTCATCAAGAATTAGAAGCTTGAGTTTGGGGATCATGCATTTTCAGATGGATTGCATCGCTTAATCCGGAGACGGTATATTCCTCTATGTGATTCATCATAAACTAACTGTGAAAAATAGAAGAATCAGACAGAAAAGATACGATGATTTTACCATTGACGTGAAAATACATCGTAGCAACAGAGATGATTGGTAGATTCATCAATGGACAAGCGTTTGATGCAGCTTGACACTGATGCAGTGACCCCCAAAAACAACTTGAAACCCACCTAATGTAGTAAACACAATGCCTGTTATTGCTTCTCAACAGGATAAAACCAAATTAGATATCTAAAACGTTCTCTAGTTTGATATATAAGATTGATTTATAGTAATGGTGATAGTACAGAACAAATAAGTAAGTGAAAATGACAAACCTTGGCAATCATTTCAGCAGTTTCCTTGAAAACAACGCATGTGGAAACGCCATATTTGGCAAGAAACTCATCGATAAGTCGGATACCAATGTTGTATCCCCTGCAGAATAAACAGTGATAAATAATCAAATACTCATCAGAAAGTCAAATGCTTTATTTTTTTTTTTTTTTTTTTTTTTCATGGCGTATGAATAAAAGGAACTAACTTTTGATCAAATCTAAATTCTATGAGATATGAGAAAGCGTAGAAGAAGAAGAAGAGAATACATTTGATCAAGCTGTTTGTTGACTTCCTCAACATCTTCGAGGTCAGTAAGCAATTGACGCACGATTGCACCATAAGTCAACATGAACAACTCTGCATTCTACAAAATTTATTCAAATCCCAAGAGAATCAAAGAGTATATCTAAAACGAGAAATAGATTCTTTCAAAATCTGAACTTTTACCATGCGATCGATGCTGGAGAATATAGCATCACCGGAACGTGGACCAACCGGAGCCATGTCGGAATCTCACCCGACTACATAAGATCCATACACAAAATGCGACTCCCATCAGACGGTGACCTAGTGACTATATATTCTGAAGCTCAAACGGTGTATTAAAGGAGAAGGTGAGAATTAAGGATATAAAGATATATAGTGAAACGCCTAACCTTCTGGTTTTCTTTGCGGGCAAACTGAAACCTAAGGAAGAAGGAGGAGCAATGTATATCGTCGGCTACGGTTTGATTTTTTTTTTTTTTTAAGAGATAAATGACATGGCAATTCGGAAACAGATTATTGGTCGATTAAAAGTGCAGACGTGGACAACCTCTCAAGCCTTTATTTAGTCCTTTTAATTATAGTAGATGTTATTAATAAATTTCTTTAGGAAGTGTATAGAAAATTAATTGCATTTTAGATAAGAGATTTCACATTAACAGATTCTTTAATAATAAAGTTGGGTTGTTATCTCTCCATGGGGGGAAGTAAAACACGTGTCACCCCCCTAAAAACATTTGGGTTGTACAATTTGAAGCCCATTAAACCATTGTTTTCTCTATCGTGAGGTTTGTGCTTAGCCGGCCGATACTTTTCAGATGAGAAACGATGAAGAGCTCTGAGAAACGTTACAACGTTTCGTCTTTCGATCTCCTTTACCCCCTGTTTATACGTGATTACCCCAGTTTGAAGCATTCAATCAATTTCATCGCATCTCCATGGTAACCGACTTAAGTTCAAGTGTATAAATCCCTTTGTGCTCCAACACTGCGGAAGTTCGTTTGCTGAGGTTTAGGCCAGGAACATGAATGAAATAAAAACTCCATCACCAAACCTAACTACAAAGGTATGTTTTTTTTCCCTATCCTCTAATTATTTTATCAAAAGCATCATGAGTTTTTTCTCTGTTATGAAAAGTTCTTTGATTGAAAATAAAAAAAAATTGTGAAATCATCTCTGTTTTATCAAGTACGCAGAAGCTTGATCATGATTTCTGAAACTTCTTAAGAGTCTTTTCCATGGCTTATTACATCCCCTGACAAGAGAGGTTCTTCTAGAAAAAAACAAAGGTCACAAATGATTCTTGGAGAATCAGATAGAGTTGCGAGATTGAAGAATAATGCGGTGCTCCAAGTTATCTCATGAGTCAGCTGTTTTGTCTCCGACTCTGCAAAATGATTTTAAGCGTGTGCTAGAGTTTGCACATTGTTGATGATGCCATGAAACTCTGTATTAATCCGTGTACATAAGAAGTGAAAAGGTTTTTAGCTTTATGCGTAAATATAGAAAATTTATGATGCTGTGAGTTTATTACAAATGGTGGTTAGTCCCGCTTTGAGCAAGGCCATGGATGGTTAAATCCTCAACTCTGAGTAATTGAGCTCTCTCAGTGCATTGCTCAGGTATTAATACTTTTCTGCAAATTTACTCTTGCCCAAAACATTTAAGATTTTTTCAGGTATACTAAAGTTGTACTTTGATTGTAGGAGGTTTCTCTTAGTGCTCCTTTCTTACAACTTCCTTATTTAAATAAATCGGTCGCTAAAGGATAGCATTGCAGTTGGATCATTATGAGAGTTTCAAGAGGTGCACATGGAAGAATATTCTTAACCATCCACGGAGGTTGCTGGTTTGACGGAGAGAAATGTTGTAGACGTCGAGAAGGTGTAAGAAATGATACCTTCTCTGAAAGTAAAAGTCACTTGCAAAAAAAAAGGGGAAGAAGTTTTCTAGAAAGCGACTTTACGACAGTTCAAGTTTTGACCACTCTGAAACGTGTCAGTGGAACATTAGGCGTTATTCTTCACTCGGCTAACTTTCCTTTCCACAAAGAGAAAAGCTTATGGGTTCTTCTTGCGGATTCAAACAATATATGTTCCAGAAAGTTGCTTTCATGGACAAAGTTGAAGCTATAAGGATTGTGTCGAGTGCTATTAGTTAGACAATGAATACTTTAGGAGCAAGCGTCGAGACAAAACATAATGCAATTAGACAAGTTCTGGCTCTGTCAGAACTTCTCTAATTGCATTATGTTTTGTCTCGACGCTTGCTCCTAAAGTATTCATTGTCTAACTAATAGCACTCGACAAAATGGTTACCAATATCATTTCCATCTATATTTTCAGGTGCTGGACTATAAATAACTACCATGTCAAGACACTGCATGAACCAATAGGTGTTGCTAGAGAGATCATTCCCTAGAACTTTTCACCTCTGATATTTGCTTGGAAATCCTACTCTTGCTTGGGTAACACCATTGTCTTCAAACCCGCTGAACAAACTCTACTCACGGTTTTTTACGTTGGTAAGCTTGTGGTAACATCATTTTCAATCAATGTTCCTTTCAACATCTTCTTACCATTGTTGCTACTGAAATAAAAGCCTTAAGTAACAATGTTTCTTGAAATATATGATAGCCAGGTCTTCCCCTTGGTGTTTTGAACATAGTTTCTGGATTTGGTCCAATCGCAAGTGTGTCTTCTTTTGACGTTTGTTTCTTTTTAATCAAGAAGTGTAAGGATTTTCCAAAGCAGAGACGATAGAGTTGTTTGGTTGATTTAGAGAAGTGATTGGCACATCTTACCCTATTTTTTTTCTCTTTTGATAGATAACATATTCAATTTTGTTTTTGATTGTTGTCAGATTAATATTATTGATACTTGAGTTCATAACTAAAGTTGAGAGAGATTTACGCTCGATTACAGTTGACAGGTAAATGAAGAGATATGAAGTCTCTAGAGTCTACAAAAGATGGAGACCAACCCTCAATGTCGTTTTAGACAGCCTGTTGATCATGATACTTCAGGTGAATTTAATTTTCTCCTTTGTATCCTCTGGAAAACTTCTCTTTGAAGATATAGTGTCTCTCTAAGTCTAAGGATTAGTTAGTCAGACTCACTTAGCCAAAGTCAAGATCTCAGTCTTAGAGTTCATGGTTCACTAATTTCGTGCATCTGGATCTCCACGTTTTGGGTCAACCCACGAGTCCTGTTTTGATCGTTACTGCTGCAGTTTCTAAGTTTGGAGAGATTAGAAAGCACACAAAATCCATAAATGGAAGTAAAAGAAAGCTGGTACTTTTTGGAATTTTTGTTGCGTTCACCAACATGGCTGCGTCCCCTACTCATTCACAAAAAAAAAATTGTGCCGCATGCTCTTGGTTCTTTTTGTTCATTATACTTAAGTCTTGAGTTACTATGATTGTTTACAGGGATTTCAGACGGTGGATCAAGAGCTTCAGAAGATACATAAGGATATACTTAAGCACATGAAAGAGGCGGTTATAGCGTCAGAAGCAAAACAGCAGGTCGTGATGGAGCTTGAGGTGAAAGGGAGTGTCATTGTTGAGCTAAAACTGGAACTCGCATTGGCCGAGAAAGAACAAGCGAAACGAAGCTGATAGTGGAGGAAATGGAGCAAGGGATAGCTAACGAGTTGAGTGTTGCAGCCAAAACAGGTGGCTGAGCAACACATTTGTCAGTAGTTAAGAGCTAGGAAATGTAAGATAAGAAATTGAAATGGTCTCTAACTTATAGAAGTTAAGTCCAATATTGGGAAAGCAATTTCTGAAGTGAAAAGGTTGAAGATATCGTCGGATCATTGCAGTCTGAACTTGAAAGAGAGAAGAAAAGGTTGAAGATATCGTCGGAACATTCCAGTCTGAACTTGAAAGAGAGAAGAAATATCTCTTAGAACCCAGCATAGAGAAGCTATATCAGTTCAGAGAAACATCGAAGAAGCAAGAGAGGAGAGATGCAAATAAATAGCCAAGAAGATGCAAAAACTTAAAAAAGAATCAGAGGAGGCAAAGTCACTTGCTTTAGCTGCTCGAGAGGGGATCAGAAAGGCGAAGGAAGAGTCAGGTGAAGCAAAGACAGTCTCTGCAATAGAAAGCCAGTTCGTTGATCTGAGGCAGAAAGGGAAATAAGTGCCGTTATGGAATTAATGGACCACAGTCACTTACAATGTGGTCATTGAAGCCTTTGGGAGGAGAAGGAGACTTGAAACGACAGGAATATATTTATTTATTTATGCTTATGCAATCTGAGAAAATAATATAAAGCTGTGTTAACTACTGTCATTTTATAAGGATTTATGACATAAATGATTTTGACTTTTCAAAACTTTACAAAATAGTATGAATCTCATATTAGTTTATAAATTATTGACGAACTTTACAAATGATTTATTAACCTTTGTAAAAAAATTACAGACCTTTATTAAATGTTTATAGACTCTTATGTACAAACTATCTTCAAATAATGCATCGATAAGTCAGTCCTTCATGTTCTAAACCAAAAATACAAGATCTGTCTACTATCATAACTATTTGTATACATTCACTTTGTCAAAAAATGAGATTTCGTAATATGCACAATACCCCGAACATTATTAAACATTATAGGTGAACTAGAAACCCTACACATCCACCATAAGATAATCTCTATGATTTCAGTTACGCAATCATTTCATTTTATATAAGAATAACCACCTCACACAAATAACAACTACAATTGTAGATTTTCAAATTAATCAAAAAATAGCTACTACCAAATGTTAATAACTAAATTACACAACTATCAAATAATCTACAAAATAATTATATATTTTACATTCTTTAACACACCCGCCCGTAGGGCGGGTTAACCCCTAGTTATTTAGTAAACTTATGATTAATATAGTCTAATGTTTATGATAATATTTAAAAAGTATTATTATATAGTTAATTTTATGAAATTAATTTTACTTCTCATCAATGAAAAGCGTGAAAAACTCATGTTGGTATGGTTTGGTTATAAATGACTTATCTTTGTGATTTTAGTTAGTTTCTGTTTTTTTTTTTCAAACAAATGAAGAATTGGATTGTAAACATGTTTTTTGAAGTGAATAAATTTTACTTAAAAAAAAATTTGAAACTGTTTATGGATTTTTAATATAACTTATATACTAAATGAATGTATGATGTTAGATAAAAACATAAAAATATATGTTGAAAATTTGCTTAGGGCATCCAAAAACATTGGATTGACACTACTTGTTATATATCATCATATCCATACAAGTATACAACACTATTGTGTTGTATTCGTGACCAATTTTAGCCCTCGAGGGTTCTGGATCGACTGTTTTAAATGACTAAACAGATGTTTTTCGAATAACGAAGTTTGAATATATACAGACGGTTAGTGGAATCTTGCCTAATTGCGTGAATGCAGAGTCGGTAATGATCACCACGTAAGCCATCAAAATAGCGCCTTAAGGACATCTCCAACCATAACACCAAATTTGATGTTGAAATTACACCAAATTTGGTATTTTGGTGCTAAACATTTTTTTTCAATCTCCAACCATCACATCAAATTCTATATCAAAATAATATTATATTATTAATTTATTTGTTTTGATAATTTAATATATTTTTTATAATTGAATAATATATTTATCAAATTTCGTTTTTATATTTATTTATTAAAATTTACTAATTTCATCTTTATGTTTATTTATATATGTTATTTTTTCTTTTAGTTAATTTGTATACTTATTTTTTTATTCTATAAAATATTTATCAAAATTAAAATTTACATATTTAAAATGATTTTCTTATAATTTAATGTAATTGATAATACTCATTTAATTATTTTATTAATTAAAAATATAAATACAATAATAGTTTAAAGCTTTAGTGATGTGAAAATACAAATAATGTTGGATAAGCTTGAATCTCAAGTTTCCTTTATTTTCTCTTAGTGTTTTCCTTTTACTTATTGAAGTTGTGTTTATCGATTACTAATAGGATTAGAATTTGTTTTGTCCTATAAAAGGATACATGGTGTTTAAGTTTTCGGTGTGAGTTTTTGTGATTTGAAATTTGTGATTTGAAGTTTGGTGATTAATAAGAAGGACTTCTCTTGAATTTGTGTGATTCTATATTTGGTATCAGAGCGCAAGGGTTAAAAGGAATCTTGAAGCTTTACGATGGAAGAAATGAAGAATGAGATTGTGTTACACAAAGATGCAAGACCTGCCACTATCAAGTATCCTATGTTAACCGATACAAACTACACCGTCTGGGCCATCAGAATGAAGGTAGTTCTTAAGGTCAGAGAAGTATGGGAGACAATAGATCCATGAACCGAAGATGTGAAGAAAACAAATATGGCTATTGCACTTTTGCTTCAGTCCATACCAGAAACCCTGATATTGCGAGTCAGCAATTTAAACTCAGCTAAAGAAATCTGGAATGCAATAAAGACAATACATGTTGGAGCTGAAAGGGTAAAAGAAGCCAGGCTGCAAACCCTAATGATAAAATTTGATAAGCTAAGATGAAGGATGGAGACACCGTCAATGACTTCAGCAACAAGCTATCCGAACTTGCTTCGAAATCTGCCTCTCTTGGAGAAGTAATTGAAGAACCGAAGCTTGTGGAAAAGTTCTTAAAGAGTCTACCAAGGAAAAAATTTGTTCACATGGTTGCATCTCTTGAACATATGTTTGATCTTAATGCAATAAAATTCGATGATGTTGTGGGAAGATTAAAAGCTTTTGAAGAAAGAATTACAGAGGATGAAGATGACGCAAGTGATGGATCTGGAAAGTTGATGTATGCTAATACAAGTTCTAACCAAGAAAATTATGGTAACAGTTACAACAACAGAGGACGAGGACGCGGTAATGGTAGAACAAGCTGGAGAGGTAGAGGCCGTGGCTGCTATGGACGTTTTCAAGCACAAGAGAAGCGTATAAACAAGGAAAAGGTGTAGGAGATGCCTCGCATATCACTTGCTTCAATTGTGATAAAACTGGACACTATGCAACATATTGTCCAGATAAGATGTTGAAACTTCAAGCAACCGTCGAGCCTAATGAAAAGAAATATGATGATACACGAGAAGCTGATGCATTAATTATAAATGAAGTCGTATATTTGAATGAGAAGAATGTGAATCCGAAAACATGTGATGTTGAGATAGATACAAGACATATGTGGTATCTAGATAATGGTGCTAGTAACCACATGAGTGGAAATCGAATGTTCTTCTGTGAGCTTGATGAAACCGTTACTGGAAAGGTAATCTTTGGATACGATTCGCAGATCGATATATTCAAAAAGGTGCAATTCAATTCAATATAGGTGAAGGAAAGAGAGTTTTAAAGGATGTATACTATATACCAGCACTACGAAGCAACATAGTCTCTTTAGGCTAAGCCACGGAAGTTGGTTGTGAGGTAAAGATGAAGGACAATATGCTAAAGCTGATTGACAAATATGGAAATCTGATGATTGAGACAACGAGGTCAAAGAACCGACTATACAAGGTTACACTACAAGTACATGTTGCAGAGTGTTTACAAGCAACAACATATGACAACAACTCCCTTAGCATGCTCGGTTAGGTGATCTACCATGGTTTTGACCCACTTTTAACCATGGTATTGAGATGATTTTATATTATATATATATACATATATATATATATATGTTTTGGAGTCTATTAGGTATGTTTTCAGGTTCATGAGCATTTTGGAGTAAAGTGATGATTTAGGTGCCCTTATGTAGCTTAAAGGAGAGTTTTCCCGAGATGACTATGAAGATCAGACAACAAGGTCGATATCCAGAGATACATATCGATCGATACACATCCTTTGTAATCGATCGACGACGCTTCCGTAGAAGATGATGAATCGAGATACTCCATCGATCGATGTACGCCTTGTACCATCGATCGATATCGAGCGTGAAGAACAAGTTTAACTCAGCCGACTTGAAGCCCAAGTTCTCTCAATATTACAAGATATCCTCTGACGATTTTTTAACCTAATAGAACTCATATTTATAGTTATGCCTATGTGTTTTGGCTAGACATGCTTTTTGTGCTTTACATGCTTTCTACATGTTCTGCTTTTGAATGCTTTTTATGTTTTGAGGCTTTTTATGCTTCTTAATACTCTTAGTTCTTTGATTTATAAAAGTATTCTTTTCATCTTATTCTCATTTTCATAAGGTTATAGAGTTCTAGATTTAGAAGAACACACAAAGAGATTTGTTGTTCAAAAGAACCAAGTGTTCAATCTTCTAATCTTATGAATTTCTATTATTACCTTGATGCTATGAATCACTTAGCCATGTCTGAGTAGATTCACTTGTTAGATTTGAGGTTCAAATAGGTATGAGGGATTAGTCCCAACTATGGATTGTTGAGTTGTGATATTCATTATCCTAGTGAACTCTAATGCTTACTCTAGAATAGCTAACTAGAGTATGATCATGGAATGATTTAACTTGTTAATCATTATCCTGAAATCATCTAGTATAAGCTGAGTTCCTCTTGGGACGTGCGAGAGCCGGTCTATGATCTTGGTGAACACATATTCAATTCGATCTGAAGCTATATCGATCGATACTCCTATAGAGTAATCGATCGACGACAACCCATATGGTCCGATATTGCTGTCAAAACATTGGTCGATATACCTCATCTTAAATCGATCGATACTTACCGGCGAGACATGGTAGCGACTATTATTCTAACTACTGATGAGAATGGAGACCTGCGTGATCAAGATGGTCACCTGCGTAATGCAACAGGTCAGAAGCTGAATGCTCAGAAGAAGATCATTCCTGAGCAAGAAACTGCACCTACAGACCTCATTCAACCTGTAGAAGAGGCTAACAGAGCTAAAACTTTGGCTGACTACAACCGTCCGGATCAGTTCTATACCAACCGATCAGCCATCCGCCCTCCTGCTATCCAGAGAGAAGATTTCGAGCTCAAGCCGCAGTACTACACACTTGTAGGACAAATACTCTTCTGTGGGTTGTCCCATGAGCATCCTATGGACCATCTGGAGAGGTTCGAGGATCTCATAACTGTCATAAAAGCCAATGGAGTCCCTCAAGACTATCTTCTCTGCAAGCTTTTCAAATACTCTCTATCTGGAGAAGCTTTGCAGTGGCTGAGGCAACTACCACCAGGTTCTCTCACACCCTGGAGCGACATCAAAAACACATTCCTACGTAACTTCTTTGATGACTCACGCGCTGAAGAATGGAGGAGGAAAATTGCTACATTCACTCAGGATCCTGGAGAATCATTTAAAGATACATGGAACAGATTCAAATCCTACTAGCGAGATTGTCCACACCACGGATTCAACAAAGTGCAACTGCTCTGCACTTTCTTAATATCACTCAAATTACCCTAAGGAGTGAATTACTCTCTCAAATAAGAGGTTCAATTGTAGTACTTAGGGATCGAATCCTTGTAGTACTTAGGGATCGAATCCACAAGGAGCTAGGGAACCAATTAGATCTAAACAGTTATGAATAATCTAAGAAAGTAAATAATAAAACAGTAAATGATTTTAAAGCAGTAAATAAAACAGAAAACAAGATGAACAAGACTATTGTTCAGCTTGGCAAGAAGTTGTTTGATGGAATATTGGTTACTAGACTTAGGGTTTCATTCAGGTTATTAAGAACTCTAATCTATAGATGCTAAGGATTTATTCTAGAACTTGATATCTAATGTAAAAGACAACCAGCTTTCACTGTGAGTCTAATCTATTGACTAATTTCAGTGTTTTAGCATTCGCAAGCCAACACTGATCAAGCGTCGATCGATGCTATGGTGTGAGCACTGATCAATACCATGATGCGAGCGTCGATCGATACTATGATATGAGCATCGATCGATGCTGCCTTAGGCAAGCGTTATCGATCTGATCAATTATGTTCAACTAGATTCCCAGACCAACACTAGTATGCGCCTAGGTATTCCAATCTAGTAGGGCTCGGGTTCCGTTAATTAATTGCACTCTTGTGCCTCTCAATTGTCCTATGATTTTTGGAACAAACAATTAGTCACACTATCGTGATTTTCTAACTATTCAAGATCCTAGTATTACAAGCTACTCTGGTGTAGAGATCTATAGTATCCTAGCAATCATATAAATCAGAAGTTCATTCAAAACCCTAGAAATTCCTAAACCTAGCAGTGGATCTACTCATGCTTGATAGTCATCATAGAAATCATAGATGAATAGATGAAGAACATAAAATAAATTAAACCAAAATCAATGGAGTTCCAAGAGGACTCTGAAGGAGTTCCCCTCTTCTCCCCTAACTAAGAAGTAAGAACAATGAAACAAAATATGAAAAAGAAAGCGTAGCCGTCAACAATGGCTTGCAAATAACATAAATAGGGTTTCAAGTCGTCAAGGGTATTTTGGTAGCTTTGTGGTATCTTCTGGGCTTCAGTTGGTCATGAAATATACTCGGCCCGCATTCTGGCATCCATATCGATCGATATGAAGGCTTTCCCATCAATCGATATACATTCCTCTTCTCGACAGCCTTCTCTCGCGAGGCAGACTGACCACTCTTCAATAAAACAGGCATAACTTCTGCTACAGGATGCTGATTGACCTGAGACTGGTGGCATTGGAAAGCTAACTCAAAGCTCTATCGTGCGTAAAAAGATGGGCTCAATCGCACCGTAGGAAGATCTTCATCCATATCTAAACATCTGACGCGTCTGCGCAACTCTGCACTTAAATATATATGAAAACACCTACAAACCATGGCTAAAAATGGGTAAAATCCATGATCGATCATTTCTAATGAGGCATCACCTTGGAGTATCATATGGCTCTATACACAGCTAGTGAAGGCAATTTTACCACCAGAAATCCGCAAGAGGCTGTGAATTTAATTGATAATCTAGCTTCCAGCAACAGCACAGAGAACACTGTGAAGACAAAAGCTACATCATTCCTTGTGAAGGAACAGATTAATGAAGTGCAAGCACAGGTGGATAATGTTCAGAAGTTACTAAACAAAAAGATTTGCTCAGTGGAGGATGCAGAAACTGCAGCTGAAGAGGAATACACAGAAGAAGATGTGAACTGGATCAGTGGAGCTGGATTTCAGAGGTCTGGTAACCAAGGAGGATACAGAAACTTCGCAGGACAGAAAATCAACTTCAACCAGAGTTCACAGAAGCCTACCAACTACAGAAGAAGCAACCTCAACAACAATAGGAGTTATGGAAACTTATTCTACTCAAATCCACCCCCACCCACCCAAGTCAGTAAACTTGAAGAGATGCTAGACAAGGTTCTTGAGAGTCAACAGAAACTTTAGATGGACTTCAATGGAAAGATCGACTATGTCAACACCAACCTCAACACAAAGCTTGATGCCTTAAGCACCTATGTGAAGAAGTTAGAGACTCAGGTCATTCAAACATGAGAAACACTAAAAAAGCAAGAAGCTTTAGCAAAAGGAATGGGAGAGTTTGCTACTGACCACCATGTGCATGCCATCCTGGATGATGACTTTTGGGAAGAGGTAAAGCATGAGAAGCTGCAAAGTTCTGACGATGAAAGGGGAACATACATCGGATTCGACACGTATCGATCGACACCGTCTCAACAAAATCGATCGATATCACCCCTCGTGAAGAGATCGATAGACTTTGACGCGTATCGATTGATGGATTTCGAGGAAACCTCTCAAGAGTGCAGTGCCGTCAAGATTATGTCACATGAAGCCTTCGCAGCACGACACCCACATCCACCCTTCCCTTTCATAATCAACACTACACCTATCGATTGACAGACAGACTCACCAGTCGATCGATACAAAGCTAGAGATATCGACCGACATACTCCAGTTGTCGCCCGATATACAGTACCCCAACGTCGAGTGCAACTTCCAAAGATAGACGTTGCACGACTTGACGCACTCCGGGAGCAGTCTAAAACTTCCAGTAACCTTCCCACCGCCAGCATGAAGAGACCCACAGATATCTTTGACCCCATGGAGATAGAAACGGAAAATCATGGAAGAGTTCTCAGAAAAAAGAAAGAGAAGATCCCCAAGCCTTATAAAAGGGAAGCTAATGAGAAAGAATTGTCAAGATTCGGAAAAAGAGTTATGAGAATACCTAAAGAGAAACCCTTTGAAGAAGCCTACTTTTCACACAGATTGTGGATGTTTTTTCAGAAAAACCAAGAAGACAGAAGAAGACATCAAGAGAATGTTTCACCAAGTCAGAGACAATCTAAAGAAGTTTACACTAGAGAAGAAGAGCGATCCAGGGAAGTTCACAATACCATGTTCAATAAGAGGTGTTGAGTTCCCTCGTGCTCTCCGCGACACAGGATCTAAAGTTAGCATCCTACCCAAGATCATGGCAGACCATCTAGGTCTGAAGATAGAGCCTACTGAGGAATCTTTCATCTTCGTAGATTGTTCTCAGCAGAACTCTGGAGGCATAATTCGAAATCTTGACGTGCAGATTGGAGATGCCCTAATTCCTACAGACTTCCACGTCCTGGACAACAAGCTCAACTTCAAGACATCTCTACTGCTTGGAAGGGCCTACTTAGTAACAGTTGGAGCTGTTGTGACCTGCAATCCAATAAGCTCTGCCTAACCCTAATTGATCACACCATCCACTACAATCCGGTCCAAGTCATCAAGATTCCAAGGACAGAGAGCTCATCACTCGTAGCAGCTTTATTTTGTGCCCACGAGTATGATTCAATGGCCGAGTATGAGACAGAGCAAGACGTATCGACCGACGGCAGCCTTCTTCCATTGACCGATACCAGTCAACCGGAGTCGACCGACGAGCATACCTGGTCATCGATCGACATGTTATTCCAAGAGATCGAAGAGGAGTTTCCAGACGGCGACTTTCACGTAGATGATTGGGAGAACGATCATTACATCCCAGAAATGGGTAACATCACTACTTAAGAGGAGTATGATGAAGATTATGAAGAGGAACGAGCCACATAGTACAGATTTCTTCGGGAAGATGAAGAAATACCTCCTCTACCGTCCTTCACCTTCAGAGCATCGATCGACAGAGACTACTCTCCATCGACCGATATGCACCAACCAAGATCGCTCAAACGACGTTTCGAACCACCGAGCGACAATACCGTGTACCAATCTACGTCCCACATGATGATGATACACAAGAGGGAGACTACTCAATTGGAAGTTGGGCAACCAATTACCACGACAGTTTCGCAGTGGATACAACACCACTGACACATGCGACCACACCAGAAGCAGACGTATCGACCGACACAAAACAAACATCAATCGATCGACACGTCCCTCAACCAATCGACCGATGCTCACGCCATCCTATCGACCGATCATAACACTACACCATATGAGGTACAGACACATAACTTTGATTTTACATTACTATATCCGGATGAGTTTGGTATTTTCAGGGACCCAGATGGCCATGCACGAGCAATGGATGGGAGAATCGTTCCAATCTCCAAAGAAGACGTTGCAGACATTCTTCAAATGACCAACTCAGCATATCCAGAATTTCAACGAGCATCGCTCGATACGTGGAGACTCACATCGACCGATATAAGTCGGGAATTTGGGAAATGAGCTTTCAAAGCCGGGATTCGTCAATTCTTGTGGGAAAAGAAAGATGAATATGGAATCTACAGAGATGAGAATGGTTTCGCAAGAGGAGTAGATGGAGATATCATCCATGTTTCCCAAGAAGATATGGGAAAATTGCTGAATAGAGCATCACTGATGGAGCGCTCTTGTTTCTGTTTACCAGAACACGCCGAACAGTTTACTGAAGGAGTTTCAGTTTGCAAGCTCTACACACAAGCAGAGGTCACGCACATGATCAATGGAAGAGTTGGTGAACATAACTGGGAAATAGCATCATTGAAGTCTGAACATGAAAGAGCCACATCATCACTTCAAGGAGAATTACATTGGGTTCAGACTGGAAATGAATTAGTTCGCAAAGAGAGGAACGCCCTACAAGAAGAAGTGAATGCACTATGCAAAGAACTGGAATCTCAGGAACAGCTATCGATCGATGACCCACCCAACACATCGACCGATATTAGAGCACCAGACTTCTGTACCAGAGAAGAACTTGAGAAAATAACAGGAGATATCTACAAAGCTATTGAAGCCTGTGGAGACGAAGCATCCAGATTACTCGACAAGATGTGGTTCCCGGTACAAAGTGACGTTCAAGGATTGGAATGCACAACAGAAGGAATTCAGAAAGAGATCGAAAACATTCAGAGACAGCTCGCAAACCGACCTGCACCATCCGCATTGATCGACGTGCCATTCAGCCCATCAACCGATAAAACTACACCAAGATCGGGCGATAATAACTCTTCCCATGTGAAAACCATCCAACACCTCGACACCAGGCAGCTGAGTATTGATCTAGACACACCTACAACAAGATTGGACAACATGAGTTCAGCATTGCGAGCCTTGAGGAGTGTCTACAAAGAATCCAATATGAGGTCATATGGTTGAAAGCTAGTATGACCAGAAGAGAGGAAGCCACAAGAAGCTTCTTAACTTCATGGTTTGAAAAATCACAAGACAAGGAGGATACTTGTTTCCCAACAAGTACCTGCAACTCACCTCACTAGCCACCATACCTCCATAGTCAAGCTAAATGACTTTAACTAAGCGCCGAGTGGGAGGCAACCCACTATTAGGTATTTTCTTACTTAGTTTTATATTATTTTTAGTTTTTACTTTCGTTTTATTAGTTTTAGAAGAGATGCTTCACGATCACTACCTCTATCGACCAATACGATCCTGTCGACATCGCTCGACATAGACCTATCCATGACGATCGACGAAGGCGACTCACCATCGATACATACGAATTCCGGTCAGGTATATCGTTTACAATTTTTGATATCAGTTATACATTATTTATTTATGCCCTAACTCCGACTAGTTATACACTTAGGACAGTGTATGATTTAAGTCTGGGAGAGTGGAGATTACTGATGCTACTTTACCTTTTGATCTCATTAAATGTTTTCAAAAATTGGTTTTATTGAGTCAAGAAAGGGACAAAAATATTTCAATTTTTTTACTTTTTATCTAACCATTCTTTAGCACTCTTCTTAGAATTGTTGATTGCAGAAAGTACTATAAATGCTAAAGTGGATCACCGGTCACCTATGACAACACTTTTCATGATTGTTTGGAAGAACCAAAGCTGATTTCGAACCTAACCTGACATCTATTGCTTGTCTTGGGGCTTGGTATACAAGGGATCGGAATCCTCCTGCAAGTCTGGAAGGTAAAAGTCTTGATAATTTTGGTTTCTCTCCTTTCTTTGGCATCCCAAAAAGAGAAAAATAAAAGATTGAGATGATTTCCTGAGAAGCAGAGGGAGAGGTACATTACCCATGACCCCACTATTCTAATTCAAAGGAATGATCACACAGTGTGGAAGCGAGGGAGAGGTAAATTACCCATGACCCCACTATTCGCCTACACTTTGTCAGAAAGGCTACAAAAATAGAAAGATCAATAAGATGAACATTTGTTGTTCATTGGGATTGATATAAAAGAAAAAGAAATATTTGGGATTTAGAGAAGGGAGAAATAGGGAGAAAAGAAACCAGAATGAGAATGCCTGAAACTTGCTTAAGTTTAATCCAAGTGTTCCTTGATCGATACTCCCAAGGTAAAGCCTACACTTTTATTTTATGCATAAATGAAATCAGTAGAGGGGATAGACAAACAAGATTTCTAAGTTGATTGGCTAGATGAATTTGGTTGCTAAGCTAGGATATGGTATAATGTACTTCTGTAGTTAATAGATATGAGATGTGGCTTGCAACAAAGTAGAGGTGATGATCTTAAGTTAAGATTTGATTGAGTCCCTGCTGTTTTCTTTTTAAACTTCTTCCAAAGACTAACTATTGTGTTTGCTTGAGGACAAGAAAAAGGTTAAGTCTGGGGGAGTTGATCTACCATGGTTTTGACCCACTTTTAACCATGGTATTGAGATGATTTTATATTATATTATATATATATATATATATATATATATATATATATATATGTGTGTGTTTTGGAGTCTATTAGGTATGTTTTCAGGTTCAGGAGCATTTTGGAGTAAAGTGATGATTTAGGTTCCCTTATGGAGCTTAAAGGAGAGTTTTCCCGAGATGACTATGAAGATCAGACAACAAGGTCGATATCCAGAGATACATATCGATCGATACACATCCTTTGTAATCGATCGATGACGCTTCCGTAGAAGATGACGAATCGATATACTCTATCGATCGATGTACGCCTTGTACCATCGATCGATATCGAGCGTGAAGAACAAGTTTGACTCAGCCGACTTGAAGCCCAAGTTCTCTCAATATTAACCCCTGACGAGTTTTTAACCTAATAGAAATCACATTTATAGTTATGCCTATCTGTTTTCGCTAAACATGCTTTTTGTGCTTTTTGAGCTTCACATGCTTTCTACATGTTCTGCTTTTGAATGCTTTTTATGTTTTGAGGCTTTATATGCTTCTTAATACTCTTAGTTCTTTGATTTATAAAATTATTCTTTTCATCTTATTCTCATTTTCATAAGGTTATAGAGTTCTAGATTTAGAAGAACACACAAAGAGATTTGTTGTTCAAAAGAACCAAGTTTTCAATCTTCTAATCTTATGAATTTCTATTATTACCTTGATGCTATGAATCACTTAGCCATGTCTGAGTAGATTCACTTGTTAGATTTGGGGTTCAAATAGTTATGAGGGATTAGCCCCAACTATGGATTGTTGAGTTGTGATATTCGTTATCCTAGTGAACCCTAATGCTTACTCTAGAATAGCTAACTAGAGTATGATCATGGAATGATTTAACTTGTTAATCATCATCCTGAAATCATCTAGTATAAGTTGAGGTCCTCTTGGGACGTGCGAGAGCCGTTCCTTGTGAACACATATTGAATTCGATCTGAAGCTATATCGATCGATACTCCTATAGAGTAATCGATTGACAGAAACCCATATCGTCTCATATCGCCGTCAAAACATCGGTCGATATTGCCGGCAATCAGATCAATGGACGAGTCTAGATAGCGATTTCTAATAGACTTATGTAAGGGTTGAAGTTCTTTAATATCTTTGAAGCAACTTATAAAGACATCTGTAGCATTATAATCTTGATTATCTGAATAGCCACCTTGAATCTAAGTACTTTCTTTTATTGTTTAAAACCTAAACCAATTCTCTTGAAAAACTTACCATTGCTCACAACTGCAATTTACTTTTAAACTAAATCAAACTAGCATAATCACTAAGGATTATATATTTTGTGTTCCTTAGTTCCTTGTGGATTCGATCCCTAAGTACTACAACTGAACCTCTTATTTTAGAGAGTAATTCACTCCTTAGGGTAATTTGAGTGATATCATTAGGTCACATCAACAAACAAACAATAAAAACAATGGTCAAGAAGGATCTAGTTACGGGTATTCCTAAAGTTGGAAACAACACTGAAGCATGAGTATCGTGTCTAAAGGGTAATTAAACCAGGAAGCCATTTCCTCAAGCCACTACTTTTTGAGCATCAATACCCTTGGAACTAATAAACGCAGACCTCTGTGGTCCTCTCTCTCCGCAAACACCATCCCACAAAAGGTACATATTTGTTCTTATTGACGACTACTCACGTTATATGTGGACATTATTGATCAAAGAGAAGAGTGAAGCGCTTGAAAAATTCAAAACCTTCAAGATACGTGTAGAGCAAGAACCTAGAGCTGAGCTAAAAACCTTGCGAACAGATAGAGGAGGTCAGTTTGTATCTCAAGAATTTCAGTTGTATTGTGAAAAGCACGCCATTAGTCGCCACTTGACTGCACCCTATTCTCCTCAACAAAATGGAATTGTGAAACGACGAAACCAAACTTTACTTGAGATGACAAGAAGTATCTTGAAGCATATGAACCTACCAAATCAGCTATGGGGAGAAGCAATAAGACACGCTACTTACTTGATCAATAGAGTTGCAAAAAGATCTTTAGAAGGGAGACCCCGTATAAAGCTTTGAAGGCTCGTAAGCCAAATCTCTCACATTTAAGGGTCTTTGGGTGTGTCTGTCATGCTAGAACAGAGACGGCAGGTCGAAAGAAGCTTGATGATAGATCTAGAACTCTTTTCCACTTGGGAACAGAACCAGGATCAAAGGCTTATCACCTCTTTGATCCACAGACAAGACGTATTGTTCTCAGCCGTGACGTTGTGTTTGAGGAAGGCAAGGAGTGGCATTGGACAGAGATGATAGACCAGGGTGAACCATGTGAGTTTATGGTTAATCAAAGAGCTTTGAGTGAAGGCTCTGGAAGTGGGAAAACCCAACTTATGGGTTATGAACACACTGCTGAGAACCTGCAAGAAGTGATTGAAGAGGAAGATAGCGATAGTGATAATGAAGACTCTCAGCCTCAATCTAGACGATCAACCAGAGTAAGATCTAAACCCTCCTACTTAGATGATTATATCCTACTTTCAGAAGTAGAAAGTGAACAGCTGTTGATGATGATCAATGATGAATCGTGGGATTTCAACGAAGCTAAAGAGATGGAAGTGTGGATAGATGCGTGCAGAGATGAGATCTCTTCAATGGAGAAGAACAACACATGGGATCTTGTTGAGTTACCTTCAGGAGTAAAACCAATTTGTTTAAAATGGGTATTCAAGATCAAGTGTAACGCTGATGGAACTATCAACAAATATAAAGCGCGTCTAGTAGCTACAGGGTATGTACAGAAACATGGTGTAGATTATGATGAGGTGTTTGCTCGAATCAAGACAATACGACTAATCATTGCATTGGCTGCGACACATGGTTGGGAGATACACCATCTTGACGTTAAGACAGCATTCCTTCACGGGGAACTCAAAGAAGATGTGTTTGTTACTCAACCTGAAGGATTCATCGTGTCTAGACAAGAACACAAGGTATACAAACTGAGAAAGGTTCTCTACGGTCTACGACAAGCGCCTAGAGCCTGGAATATAAAGTTGAATCAGATTCTTAGAGGCTTAAAATTCAAGCGTTGTTCGAAGGAACCTTCTCTTTATCGCCAGGAAGGTAACGAAGAACTTCTTATAGTCGTAGTATATGTAGACGACTTATTGGTTACTGGATTATCTGTAAGGAGTATACTGGAGTTTAAACGAGAGATGGCTACGAATTTTGAGATGAATGACCTTGGTTTGCTAACATATTACTTGGGAATTGAAGTGTTGCAGAGAAATGATGGGATCATACTCAAACAAGATAGATATGCCAGAAGAATACTTGAAGAAGCTAAGATGAGCTCTTGTAACGTAACTCATGTATCACTTGAGTTAAACGCAAGCTTTTCAAAGGCATCACATGAAGACATGACTGATGAGAGAGAGTATCGTCGCAATATTGGATGTCTTAGATACTTACTACACACACGTCCGAACCTATCCTTTAGTGTCGGGGTTCTCAGCAGGTATATGCAAGAACCTAGATTGTCTCATGGTGCAGCTTTGAAACAGGTCATGAGGTATCTTCGTGGTACTTGCACTCTTGGACTACACTATCTGAGAAACAAAGGTTTTAAGCTTGTGGGTTATAGCGACAGTTCTCATAATGTTGACAATGATGATGGTAAAAGCACAACATGACACATCTTCTACCTTGGAGAAATCTTATTTCGTGGTGCTCAACGAAACAAGAAATAGTAGCAATATCATCATGTGAGGCGGAATTCATGGCTGCAACAGAGGCAGCTAAGCAATCAATATGTCTACAAGAATTGTTGAGTGAAGCCGTTGGTGAGGAAAGCAAAAGGGTGATGATCAAAGTCGACAACAAGTCTGCAATTGCATTGTCTAAAAATATTGTGTTCCATGGACGGAGTAAACATATTCACAGACAATTTCATTTCATAAGGGAGCGTGTTGAATACGAGCAAGTTGAGGTGGTTCATGTCTCAGGCAATGAACAAAAGGCTGACATACTTACCAAATCACTTGATAAATCAAGGTTTGTGGAGATGAGAGACTTAATTGGAGTTCGGGATGTGCGTGGAGACATGATCAAGTTTAAAGGGGAGAATGTTGGATAAGTTTGAATCTCAAGTTTCCTTTATTTTCTCTTGGTGTTTTCCTTTTACTTATTGAAGTTGTATTTATCGATTACTAATAGGATTAGGATTTTTTTGTCCTATAAAAGGATACGTGGTGTTTAAGTTTTCGGTGTGCGCTTTTGTGATTTGAGATTTGTGAGTTGTGATTTGAAGTTTGGTGATTAATAAGAAGGACTTCTCTTGAATTTGTGTGATTCCATAAATAAAACTTAGAAATAATATGATATATTCTTTTCAACTGTAAATTAAAACTAATTAATAAGATTAATCTATTTATAATTAAATAAAAAGTAATAAAATATAATATTTTAATATATGGTGTGATGAATAGTGTTACACCAAATTTGGTGTAACACTATTCACTCTACACCAAATTTGGTGGGATGGTGTAATTTTTAGTGTCTGATTGAAGTTGGCCTAAAGGCATCTCCAACCATAACACATAATTTGGTGTTGAGATTACACTAAATTTGATGTTTTTGTGTAAAATATTTTTGGTCATCTCCAACCATGACACCAAACATTGCACCAAAAGTTTTATTATATATTATTTGAAAGTTTCAGTTTTAATAATTTTTTATATTTTTATTATCTGTAACTGATAAATAATTATTTTATCACACTTACATATTATAATTATTATTTTTTGTGATTTTATGTTAATAAAATTTATACATGTTTTGGTTGAACAATATTATATTTTTGTATTTCTTTTATATATAATACTATATTATATTAAAATTTACAAACTACTAATTATAAAAGCCACAAAATAGAATAATATATATATTTTAATAAAAAAATATTAAATAGTAATACAAGTTTAACTATATTATAAAAAAGGTTATTTCAAAGTTTGGTATATTTAATAGTATTACATAAAGTTAATTATTTGTTATTAAATCTAACTTAACAATAATTTAATATTCTTAGTTGTTCATTACTGATTAAACTCAAATGAAGATTATAATCGATATTTAAAATAAAAATATGTTACAATATAAAAGATAAAGTTCTTTGGTATATATATTTTAAAATATAAATAAAATGAGAATAATCACTTATTAGCTTTTCAAAATAAAATGATAATTATCAATTGTTATTTTTTCAAAATAAAATATTGTCAATTATGTAAAAATAATTAAAATACAAATAATACAGTATATTTATATATAGTTACAAATTTGAACTAATTAATAATACTAATTGAATTCTATTATTAAATGAAACATAATAAAATATATATATTAAATATTTGGTGTGATGAATAGTGTTACACCAAATTTGGTATAATACTATTCACTTTACACCAAATTTGGTGGATGGTGTAATTTTTGATGTTCCATTGGAGATGAAATCACACCAAATTTGGTGTTTTGGTGTTCCATTGGAGTGGCTTTAAGGAGGGAGTAGAAGCATACACTTAGATGAAGTAAAGATTAATAAACATAGTATATGTTTATATATTTTGTTTTCTAATGTTAAGGATAAATTATAGTATTTAATTTGGTCATACACATGAGACAACATCGTTGGCAAGATCCGTGTTACAAAAAAAAAAAAAAAAAAAAAAAAAATCGTTGGCAAGATCCTATCTTTTCTTCTAAAACATTTTTATACTACTCCCTCTGTTTCATTATAAGTGTCACTCTATAACTATGCACACGGATTAAGGAAATAATTAATTTTACATATTTCCTATATAAAAACACAATTACCCATACACCTAACCATATTTTAACCAATAGAAAAACAAATTACATAATAAAAGTAATAAATTTTGCATTGAAAATCGAAAACGACACTTATTTTGTAACGCAAAAAATTCTCTACAGCGACACTTAATATGAAACGG